>JAQBSW010009698.1:0-27545 GCA_029291075.1 Eudiplozoon nipponicum | reverse complement strand
CAATCATACATATTTATACATTTTGGTTTTCAATTGATTATGCTAGTGGTAACACATCTGATTCGTTTTTACTGCTGTTTCTTGTTTTGGCTAGTTGGTGAGTGTGTATGCGTTTGTGTTTGTGTGTATGTGTGTTTGCATGTAAAGGTCATTCTCGCAGTATTGCAAAGTGATGTCTGAGATCTGGTCATTATTGTTTTGATAGCTTGAGAATTAACCATTTGTGCCCACTGTTCACTGTTACATATACAAGTACTATTTTTCCCAGTATAGTTGATCGTTTCACCTCGTTGCGCAAAGTTGTCATTTTCACGTGGTAACAACGCCAGTGTGGATTGTAGTGTTAAACGCTCACATTGTTTGGAGACTTCTGTCACTGTATGCGCCTCTGTTATTTCCACTTCAGTTTGTTGCCAATCCGATTGTATGTTTGGTTATTCTAGTCGAGGGCCTGTTTGTTCTTGGCTGGATACTAGTAGATTGTTGTTACACCAATTGTTGTAGACACCAATGACATCAAAGACCTCATATTAGCATGTACTAAAAACGTGCAATTTACTTTCGAAGGGATATACTACCGCCAGATCAATGGTGTAGCTATGGGAAGTTGCATCGCACCCCTCCTGGCAGATGTATACATTTATCACCTGGAAAAAATGAGCCTAAAAGATATAATTGACCAGTGCGCACTCTACAAAAGGTATGTAGATGATATCTTGTTGTTCATCTCAGAAGCAGCAGACCCTTCCGAAATCCTGAAACAAGCAATTGGAGTCAATCCAGACATCAAATTCACTCTCGAGGTAGAGAAAGACGACAGTTTTCCTTTCCTTGACATCAAACTCACTCGAAAAGCAAATGGAGATTTGACACTGGCCATACATAGAAAATCCACTTTCACCGGGAAATACATTCACTACAACAGTAGTGTGCCGAAATCCCACAAAAGAAACTTAGTAAACAACCTAGCAAACAGAATCAGGAAGATCTGCTCTGAACACAAGACTGAGGAAGAACTGGGCTACCTCAGGAAAATTTTGCTAATGAACAACTACCCAGAGCGTTTCATTGATGTCAACATCAGACCACGTCAGATTCGCACTAGAGAGGATACCGGCAAGCAGGTTTTCCTAAACTTACCATTTAGAGGCGACGTACCAACCTCAATAATTGCACGGCGGCTGAATAGAATAACTAAGGACAACTTTCCCAGTGTTAAAGTTATTATCACATTTAGTACAAAGAGAATCATGAGGTTGGATGCCAAAGATCAATTGCCAATTCTCTCCAAATCATTCATAGTCTACAAATTCTCATGTATGTGCGGTAGCACATATATCGGACGTAAGAAGAAGCAATTGATAAGCAGAATCCAGCAACATTTGCCACAGAAATTGATTAACAAAGGCATGCCACTGTCAGGAAAATCAGCTATTTCCGATCATATATTGGCAACGGGGCACCCTGTCAATTCGACCAATTTCACAATTCTACATAAAGCAAAATCAGAAAAGTTATTATTTATCTATGAAGCCCTTTACATAAAACAACAAGCACCTGACCTTAATATTCAAAAGTTTCATCAGCAGGATATTCTTATCGACTGGCCAAGAATAATAAAATTCAACAAAAATCTACTAGTATCCAGCCGAGAACAAACAGGCCCTCGACTAGAATCAACAAACATACAATCGGATTGGCAACAAACCGAAGTGGAAATAAAAGAGGCGCATACGATGACAGAAGTCTCCAAAAAATGTGAGCGTTTAACACTGCAATCCACACTGGCGTTGTTACCATGTGAAAACGACAACTTTGCGCAACAAGGTGAAACGATCAACTATACACGGAAAAATAGCACTTGTATATGTAACAGTGAACAATGCGCACAAATGGTTAATTCTCAAGCTATCAAAACAATAATGACTAGATCTCAGACATCACTTTGCAATACTGCGAGAATGACCTTTACATGCAAACACGCATACACACAAACACAAACGCATACACACTCACCAACTAGCCAAAACAAGAAACAGCAGTAAAAACGAGTCAGATTTGTTACCACTAGCATTATCAATTGAAAACCCAAAATGTATAAATATGTATGATTGTATAAGAGATGATTAGTATTCACGAAATAAATGGCCTTATCCACTTTGTTATTTGTGATGTTTTCCTAATTATAAGAATACTGTGTTAATTAAAAGGGCATTGATATAATAAAGATATATATATATATATATATATATATATATATATATATATATATATATATATATATATGTTTTAATAAGGCCTCAGATAATTTTCAAAGATATTTATTGAGATAATAGTGAATAAGATATTACTGTGTTGTGACAGAGAATAGGTAGAAGGTTTGATGTGAGGTATTTTTCCCATTCTAAAGTTTACAATGACCATATCCAAACCATCCTCTTAGACATCTTAATTTTCGAACTCGTGGTCTCATTCAAGTTTGATCCAGCTACTGTGACATCAATTTACATAGTTAAAGCTGTTAATACTTATAGTTAGCATTGGTGAAATTATTTACAGTTATACAACATTAATATATAGCTAGCACTTACATAAGTAATTAAGAATATTTCGTATAACTGCAAATCTGTTGCTGGAGTGCTGTTTGGATTTTTATTTTTGAAAAAATAATTTCAATATTGCATTGTTGCAAAAAGCGAAACGGAAGTTTTCATTTTATTGATTTTTATGAATTTTTTATTAGCAACATAAATTAAATTCAAAGTTTTTGCTCGAATATTTTTCCTTCATTTTCGAACATATATATTCATATAGTTGGTTACATGGCCAATTAATTCGTAAATTCAAAAACAATTTTCAAAATTTAAAAATGATACATAAATATTTTCGATTGAGATTGTTTTTAGATGTGGTTATTTGTTAGTTTCCACAAAGAATCGATTTACAAAATAAAAATTGTTATTCAAAAAGATAGAATGTGCGTACACTCTGCGCTTAAAATCAATGATTTCTTTATTTAAACTGTAAAAAATTGTTTTTCATTTATATTAATTTTGATGATATCGGTGAATATATAGATAACATTTAAGTAAATGAAATATTGATAGTAGTTTTTGTTATTTTTTTCGAAATTAAAATGAATAATTAAGGGAAATATTTACTTTTTTTCTTTAATTAAATTAAAATATAAGACATGCAATAACCACACTGCGAAAATGTTAAACACAAGCATATCTCTCATACCTGAATCACTAGTCCATACTAATTCAGGCCTACTTAGCTAAACCTCAGTTGTTCTTGCTCCCTAATAAACTAAACGTGCAACATAAATTATCTTAACTTTGAGAAGTTAAATTAATTTACCGATGAATTATCCGTAGCATTTTATTACCACCGTTGAATTCAAGTTTACCTACTTCATTAATCTCAACAACAAATTCCGATCATATGCCAGTGAACATAGCTGCTTCGCCGGGTATATTTTTAAAATAGAAAAAGCTACCATTTCTATATTAAAAAGAATAATTGTAGCCATTGACGTATATTATTTCAATTATAAGAAGAATGATATATTTGATACACATCGGCAACTGTCATCTATTAAAATTATTCAAACATTAATATAAAAGAAAAATATGTGCTTAAATTGGCTGAGCTTGTGTTTATAATAAAGCGTTATGATAAATTGTTTTTTGCATCATTAATCGAATTCTGTAGTCAGTTTTGGCAAGTTTAATTATTTTTTCTTTCCATTTTTTATAATAAAAACAACACTATAGACAAGCATAATAATGTCATTAATTATAAAAATACCAATAACAATGAAAACAATATTTGTTTTAATTACTAATTTTAGTTCAGACATTTTAATGCATTTGTAATCTTAAACGAGAAGTAAAAAATTATTATAAGGCAGGTATGTACAACATAGTTAATGAAGGCCTTTTCTTTTTTCCAGAACTCTTCTTTACTGTAATAGATCCTACATTATATTGTCCACCTCTTGTAAGGAATTGGGCGATAATGTTGGATTGAGCACACGTAATTCAACAATTATAAGAATTTATAATCGTACAAGCTGAGATACGCACAAACGGTCCCTCTCTTTTTCTCTCTCTCTCTCACACACACATGCAATAAAATCAGTTTATTTTGAAATCACGTACGAACTTGTTTTATTTACTTAGCTGAGGATTAATTATCTCACATATACCAACTTTCACCGTGCATAATTATTTTCCTTATTTTGCTTCGAAGAACACTTGGAAATCCGCCTGATTTGGAATGTGATTTTTATAAATATTGTGTTCAGCTATTGTGGAAACATGCCCTTCTACGCCATAACGGTGTAGTCTAAAATGCTCTTGTGTTCGCTTCATTAGTAATCGGATAGTCCAACATACATAGCGCACTGGGCAGCTATTGCATTTGTCTTAATAAACAATGTTGGTTTGATCAATAGCATGGTGCTTATCATTTATATTTATGTTCAACAGGCGTTTTGTCGTACAAAAAAATTTTATACAAGGCATCTGATATGGCATAGTATTTTAAATCTTCGAGAAAATAGTTTAGATGGTGCATCCCATTAAAAGTTATATTGGAATATATTGTCTTTTAGATACTTTTTGTGGCGGAGAACTAATATATATGCAATTATGTATTAGGTGTTGACAAGAATGGTAAACCGAAGACAGCATGAACGGAAAGTATAATCTCGTGCACTTTCGTCCTTTATCAACTATATATTTGGGTGAGGAATGTGGGTAAATAGGAGGGTACAATCTCCTAGAAATTCCTCACCCAAATATATGGTCGTCAGTAAACACGAAACGAATGTGCGCGAGATTATTCTTCCCGTTCATGCTGTCTTTGGTTTATCCTTTTGGTCATAATTGAACTAATTTGTTACTAGGTGCACAACACCTAATACATAATTGTATATTGTCTTTTGTTGAGTAAGACTTTATTGTTATTTATCATTGTTTATGTTTTATGTTTGATTCTGAAAACGTTTCGGAAAACTTCTTTTATAATAATGTTGTTTTAAACACTGTCAGTTCTTGACGTTTAAACACTTCAGAAAAGATTTTCTTTACTCCGTGGGATAAATTAGGTATCAAATTTCTATTTTTTGAGAAATTGGTAAAATGGTCTGTTAATGAATGTACTGTCTAGTTTATATCGGCTTTCGAGATATTTTCCTTTGTAGAATGTCGTCAATTTGTCGCTATAACAATACATCAGGGAAACGCAGTGCACGGTACTAATTAAACTGAATGTGATTTTCATCGTTGTTAAATTTTTAATCGTGATATTTTTTTCTACGTATTTTTTTATGGTTATAAAGTTGTCATCAATATACCTCAGATATGTATGACAGTATATTTAATTAAATAGCTTTAGTATAAATGTGACCGGATAGAATATATGGAAATCATTTACTTGACTTCCTAACGGAATGTTCATCGCCATTCCTTCGTGAAATATTGACCAATGTAGTTGAATTGAACATATTTATTTCGCATAAAGAAGAGATGTTTTAGATGACTTGTAGGTATGAGGAATAATTGGTGGTTATTGTCGATCAACGTGCAGAGAAAGCCGATAATGTTATTAACAGAGATGCTAGTAAATAATCATTTTACTTCAAAAGATTTCGTAAAATTAATCTAGACACGGTGCAATTTTACATTATTTTTAAAGTCAAACATATCGCGAACACAATTGTTTCACATATCAATTTGAAGTGGTTGCTGATCGCGCGTCATATTATTCCACCGATTGTTTTTTTTTAAATGTCTTCATTTACTTGGCATGAATAGTATTTCTGGTCGTCATCAAGAATACTTTTCATTGAATTAATATAATCAAATTTTAACACTGTGCACCATCGCATTTAGTTTAATTTCTAGTGCGAAAATCCTCAATCTAACAACTGTCTTTTCTTGACACACTGTTGCTGAGACAGGAGGATGGCAGTCTGAAGTGGCAAATATACAGAAAATATACCAGATATGGACATGACAGTACATTCATTACTACAACATTGTCTTAATTTCGCATAAAAGACTTGTTGCAAATTTCGTCCGACAAAATAACGAAAATCTGTTCTGAAAAATTACAATGTCAAGAAATGGCAGTGCTCAAAACAACTTTATTAGAAAACGGGTACTCGAAACATTTAATTAAAGCAAACATGAAACGTAGACAACGAAGAAAGGAATGCAATCTTAACAAACCGAAAGACCATATATGTCAATAAATGTTTCAAGGGTAACGCACCATCTAAAATATTCACTCGACGAATTAGAAAGCTGTCACTTTTCGGTTAACTAATACACAATTGAATTTTTTATTAAACTGCAAGCGCCTATTAAACTTAAATGGAAATGATAAGCTCCGCGCAATCGAACAGGCCATCATTTTTATGTATACAAATGCTATAGCTGTTCTGTGTGCTATGTAGAACTTACTAGCTGATTATTAAGGAAACGAATTCAAGAATATTTTAATCCACGCACAGCTGGCATAGAGGTGAACACTTACACAAAAGTTGAGCACATTTTTGCCGAAAATGTCACACCCCAAATTAGACAGATTCCTAAGTGTTCTTTAAAACAAAAAAACGCAAATTATTACATACAGCCGAGGCTATCTTATGCAACATTCGTAATTCTCATCTAAATAAACAAAAAGGTTCGTACATTTTCTTTATGTAAACTGGTAATTATTTGTGCATGTGTGTGTGTGTGTGTAAGCCCGTTAAGAAGTGTGTATCTTTCTCACATCCCATTTGGCGTGTACTATGTGTACTTAATCCAATATTTTCCCAATTTTTTTCCAAAAAATATTAGTATACATTACTAAATATTACAATCGGAGTTTCTTTTGACGAAAAGAAAATGGTATTTTTTAACTGTGTTTTACAAACCTGCTTTATAATAAGTGTGTACATCCTCACATAATTTATTTCTCAGTTTAAATTTCAATCAACAGTCGCATTCTGTCTAACCAGTCGCAAAACCTAGGAGGCCAACTTACAGTCCCAGGTACAGCCGATTTTTGGATATTCATAGACATTATCAGCGCAAAATGACAAGTTAACATGATTTATATATGCGTTGCGGTTTGATCTTAGTTAGCCAGTTTTCCGTAATCCTATTCTGATGATTATGAAAGGTCGAAAGGCATTAGTACGTGTAATTGGCAGATGTTTTTATATTTTGATCACGTGGTAAATACATGAAAATCGGCGTTTATCTATAGCTTTATCTATAGCTTTAAAACTTGATTAAGATAAATTTTAAATGGTAAAATACATATTAACAACATTTTACAATACAAAAAAGAATAAAGCAGCAGAGATGATTGAAATTTTTTATTCTCTCCGCAGTTCATTTCTATTTACAAAAATATTCACCTTTTGTTTGATGCAAAACAGTAGCTCATCATATTCCAGAGATCTAATTTTATATTTTCCGTTGCTTATTCAAATTTTTGGGATCTTTAGGAAATGCAGATTTCAAATCGTCTGAGAATTTTCTTGTCTAATACAAAAAGATCACCCTTTTCTGGGATGGAAAAATAAAATTCAATAAATTCAAACTTGATCTTAAGCCCTGAGATATACTGGACGTTTCACACTGCAGTCTTGGTTGCTTATTATTGATTTGAATAATCAAATTTCTATTGTATAAATAAAAGGTTTCATTCTTAAGATATATGAATTCATATTTATTACCTTGGCAATTTAAATCATAATGTCAATATCTCTAATAGCTGATTGACACTTACTTGTAGAATTTTATTATACAAGATGCATAGCAACTATACATATTTAATGAAGAATTAATTCAAGCATGCAATGTGTAATCTGGAACGCTGTCGCTATTAGTACGACTATTTTGCACCTGAATATTACGTGTTACCACTTTAAACTGCATACTCTGTATGGTTTCAAGGTTGCAACATTTCGTTCGTATAATTTCTATTTTTACAGGCTGGACATATTCGTTTAAGCTTTCATGTTTGTTGTATTAGCATTATCAGCAGTTAGCTACTGAGAAATTTAAAAGTGCAAAGGCGATTTCGACGAATGTCTTTGAAAACTGCTACAGAATTAGCACGGAATTCGACATACGAATCATTTAAGTTAGTGGCACAGTAAATAAGAGGCTGTTTTTATCAAGCTAATAACGGAAAACACCAAACGAAAAAGGTTCGAAGCAAAATTTTCTCGTTGGAGATTTGAGGTTACTGTTACGTAATTGCAGCATCATTTATACAATAAATTGCCAGACTTCGGTCACAAGACTAGAGGTAATTCACGCAAATTCGACGTAATTGCATTGTGACAAGCAATTCAGCAGCCTGCTTGGTTAAAATTTTTTGTCATCGAAAGCACATCTTTTGGTCAAATATCAGTAAAATAATTTTACCGACATCTTACAAGACTAAGTGCGCGAATGCCGACATTTGAGAAGCGAATTATTGAAAAAGCTCAGAGAAATGGCGATTTTGTTGGAGTTGGAAGCATGACATCCCTACCGATAGCATAAAAAATGGTGACCACGAAACAAGAAGAAGGTTTCTTACCTTGACAATAGCAGAACGATATTTCATAATGAAATCAAAACTTGTTGAATTCCACGCCTAGCTCCAGCAAACTATAAGGGATACATTGAAAGATGGTTTAATTTGCGGACCTGTACATTACCCATAACTACTTTACAGATTAGTAAAAATGATAAAGTAAAACATCAAATTAGAGATAAAGTTTGGAGACTAATTCAACAATGGACCAAGCAGAGGAAGCCAGGTCACAAATTTAAAGATTGAGCAAAGTAATATAGCAGCAGTTGCCATAAATCGCATCATGTGAAGAATCATCATAATGAAGATCTTAAACAGTTCTGTGTATGATTTCACAAGATAAGAGATTGATGGTATAGAGGTGCCTTTTCCAACACATGTTTGTGGAAATTTTTCATGAGACAGCCTATTTTAGATGCTTCTTACCTGGTCAAATAGAGAAAGTACAAAATGTGAGATTATCATGTAAAAAGAATAGATTGAATGTAATGAACTGTTTAAAGAATAGTAAAAATGATATTTAATCAAATTAAATGCAAGGATGAATATTTTGGTTGTTTATTTCTTTAAATCAAGTTTGCGAGCTTGAAGTAAACACCAATCCCATTGTATTTAACCAGTCGTCGAACAACATAACAAAACTACCGCCAGCCGCAACGCACTGACGCGTTTCGACCTTCCATGATCATCATCAGAGTACGACGGCAAACTGACTATCGAGGATCAAACCGCATTGAATATATATGGAAATCAAATTTAGATATGCGGCTCTCACCACCCGCGCAATCAATTATTGTTAAATTGTATTGTCTATATATGTATATGTGGCGAAAGCTGCAAACAGTTAAAGTTCGTGACTGCATAGAAATTGTGCAGCCGACATTTCCAGTCTAGTTCAATGTATGCGAGACTGCTAGATGTGAGAGCCGCATATCTCAATTTGATTTCCATATATATTAAATGCGGTTTGATCCTCGATAGTCAGTTTGCCGTCGTACTCTGATGATGATCATGGAAGGTCGAAACGCGTCCGTGCGTTGCGGCTGGCGGTAGTTTTGTTATGTTGTTCGAAGACTGGTTAAATACAATGGGATTGGTGTTTACTTCAAGCTCGCAAACTTGATTTAAAGAATTGTTACCACCACCCACGCAATCAATTATTGTTAAATTGGTTGTTTATTTGTATTAGTTCGAGCATAAACTACTTCCTTACCAAAGCATTCGCATTCAGGCTGACTTAATTTAATTGGTTAGCATTGGAGGAAGTAGTATATCGCCAATAACTTAATTCAGTTCTTTGTTGAAACAAAATTTATCATGCAAATATTTGCTTGTTTAATTGTTTTGTTAGGAAATATTAATAATAATAATTTCAATATTTTTTAAAAACTTGGCTGTTATTTGTAGAATATAATATTGCCGTTTATTTATTAAATAATAAAATTATTTCAGGTGTAATATCTCAACAAAGATTTGAACCCAGCATGAATATCTTATTTTAATCATGTGACGATTAACTCTCTTGCTGTTAGGCTAAATTGCTAATACGCATCGGATATTATTGAACCAGCTCCATGCCTAACACCGGAGGATGCGTTGAGTAATAAAGAAGGTTGAATTTTTTTTCTTTTCTTCATTTCATGAGATAAATTTCATATCAAATTTCACTAGTGCAAAATTTAAAAACTGCTGTGGTTATGGATTTTTTATCCCGCCAATGTATGTTTCTCGTATATTTTCTTGTTTAGACTGCCATGTTCCTTTCTCAGAATCCAACGTCAAGATAGGACGGCAGGCTAGAATGAACGCTTTCGTATTCAAAATTAAACTGAATGTGATGGGCTACGTTGTTAAAATCTGATTCTCTGTTAATCCAATGAGCAGTATTCTTGATGACAAACAGAATTTTTAACCATATATATATATATATATATATATATATATATATATATATATATATACATACATATATATATATATTCTTATAATTGGAAAAACACAAATAACAAAGTGGATAAAGGCCATTTATTTCGTGAATACTAATCATCTCTTATACAATCATACATATTTATACATTTTGGGTTTTCAATTGATTATGCTAGTGGTAACAAATCTGACTCGTTTTTACTGCTGTTTCTTGTTTTGACTAGTTGGTGAGTGTGTATGCGTTTGTGTTTGTGTGTATGCGTGTTTGCATGTAAAGGTCATTCTCGCAGTATTGCGAAGTGATGTCTGAGATCTTGTCATTATTGTTTTGATAGCTTGAGAATTAACCATTTGTGCGCATTGTTCACTGTTACATATACAAGTGCTATTTTTCCCAGTATAGTTGATCGTTTCACCTCGTTGCGCAAAGTTTTCACGTGGTAACAACGCCAGTGTTGATTGCAGTGTTAAACGCTCACATTGTTTGGAGACTTCTGTCATCGTATGCGCCTCTGTTATTTCCACTTCAGTTTGTTGCCAATCCGATTGTACGTTTGTTGATTCTAGTCGAGGGCCTGTTTGTTCTTGGCTGGATACTAGTAGATTGTTGTTGAATTTTGTTATTCTTGGCCAGTCGATAAGAATATCATGTTGATGAAACTTTTGAATATTAAGGTCAGGTGCTTGTTGTTTTATGTAAAGGGCTTCGTAGATAAATAATAATTTTTCTGATTTTGCTTTATGTAGAATTGTGAAATTGGTCGAATTGACAGGGTGCCCCGTTGCCAATATATGATCGGAAATAGCTGATTTTCCTGACGGTGGCAAGCCTTTGTTAATCAATTTCTGTGGCAAATGTTGCTGGATTCTGCTTATCAATTGCTTCTTCGTACGTCCGATATATGTGCTACCGCACATACATGAGAATTTGTAGACTATGAATGATTTGGAGAGAATTGGCAATTGATCTTTGGCATCCAACCTCATGATTCTCTGTGTACTAAATGTCATATTAACTTTAACACTGGGAAAGTTGTCCTTAGTTATTCTATTCAGCCGCCGTGCAATTATTGAGGCTGGTACGTCGCCTCTAAATGGTAAGTTTAGGAAAACCTGCTTGCCGGTATCCTCTCTAGTACGAATCTGCCGTGGTCTGATGTTGACATCAATGAAACGCTCTGGGTAGTTGTTCATTAGCAAAATTTTCCTGAGGTAGCCCAGTTCTTCCTCAATCTTGTGTTCAGAGCAGATCTTCCTGATTCTGTTTGCTAGGTTGTTTACTAAGTTTCTTTTGTGGGATTTTGGCACACTACTGTTGTAGTGAATGTATTGTCCGGTGAAAGTGGATTTTCTATGTATGGCCAGTGTCAAATCTCCGTTTGCTTCTCGAGTGAGTTTGATGTCAAGGAAGGGAAAACTGTCGTCTTTCTCTACCTCGAGAGTGAATTTGATGTCTGGATCGACTCCATTTGCTTGTTTGAGGATTTCGGAAGGGTCTGCTGCTTCTGAGATGAACAACAAGATATCATCTACATACCTTTTGTAGAGTGCGCACTGGTCAATTATACCTTTTAGGCTCGTTTTTTCCAGGTGATACATGTATACATCTGCCAGGAGGGGTGCGATGCAACTTCCCATAGCTACACCATTGATCTGGCGGTAGTATATCCCTTCGAATGTAAATTGCACGTTTTTAGTACATGCTAATATGAGGTCTTTGATGTCATTGGTGTCTATAGGGAAGTCAAAAAACTCATTTTTGATGAGGTCACACAAGATCTCCGTTGTCTTATCCAGTGGTATGTTTGTAAATAAGGATGAGACGTCAAGCGAGACCATTTTATTCTGTAGGATGTTCTTCGCCTTCAATTCATTTGCTAGTTCGAAGGAGTCCTTGATAGTGTTAGCGTTTATATATATATATATATATATATATATATATATATATATATATACACGGAATTATCATCCTAATTAAAATAACTGGGAGTGCGGCTGACATTCCCAAACAAGTACAATATATTCGAGACTACTAAAGGTGAGAGCTGCATAACTTATTTTGTTTTCCATATATATGTAGTACGGTATGATCCTCGCTAGTCAGTTTGCCGTCCTACTCTGATGATGATCATGGAAGTTCGAAATGCTCCAGTACGCGCCACTGGCGGTAGCTTTATTATGTTGTTCGATCACTGGTTAAAGACAATTGGATTTGTGTTTACTTGAAGCTTGAAAACTAGATTTTTTTAAATGCTACCACGATCCGTTTAATCAAATATTGTTTAAATATATTTCCTATATATAGTTGGGTGGCGAAAGCTGCAAACTGTTAATTTTCGTCCCTACATAGAAATTGTGCAGCCGAAATTTCCATACAAGTACAATATATGCGAGACTACTAGAGATGACAGCCGTATATCTAATTTTGCTTTCCATACATATATGTAATGCGATTTGATCCTCGCTAGACAGTTTGCCGTCGTACTCTGATGACGATCATGGAAGGTCGAAAGGTGTTAGTGCGTGTCACTGGCGGTAGTTTGTTATGTTGATCGACGACTTATTGAATACAAACTTGATTTAAAGAATTGTTACCACCATCCGCGCAATCAATTATTGTTTAATTGTATTACCTATATGTATATATATGTGTGTGTGTGTGTGTGTGTGGAAAAATCTGCACAAAGTAAATGTTCGTGACTGCATAGAAATTGTGCAGCCGACATTTCCAGTCAAGTACAATGTATATTAGACTATTAGAGGTGAGAGCCGCATATCTAATTGTGCGTTCCATATATATTTAATGCGGTTTGATCCTCGCTAGTCAATTTGTCGTCTTAATAGGATGATAATCATGGAAGGTCGAAACGCGTCAGTGCGTGCCACTGGCGGTAGTTTTGTTATGTTGTTCGACGACTGTTTATTAGAATTTATAAAGATAAATATTACTGCAAGTTCCAGGATGGGTAGCTTAATCGATAAAGCATATTTGGCTTAAACAACTGGTCGTGATTTTCAATCATACATGTGGCGCGATGTGTAAAATATATTTCTATTTTGAGACGCAGGATATATCTGATGCATGATCAAATTAATTGCATATTATTTTATGGAGAACCCACAAATATTGCCGAACAGGTTATTATTTCCTATCAGATATTTCATATAATTTAGATAAGTGACATAGATGATCTTTAGCAACGTTTAAATGACATATTGTCACAACCTTTGCTGTGATGAATGCTTATTGAATATGCAATCAAAAGGATATTCTGCTATTATTAAATGAAATACTGAAATATTATATCAGAAAAAATCTAACCAAAATCGAATATGACGAATTTTCTCACAAAACACGTTTTGGTTCAACTAATTTAAATATAGCATGGTGTATCATGTACAAATACCTCAAGTTCTCAATAATAAATTCAATTGATGATATTTATAAATAGTTGTTGAGGCCCCTAACCTATTCGTGTCTGTAAGCCCCATAGATGCCAGATCGCTGGAAGTCCTAAAATTCACAGTAGAGTTTGATATGTTTATATTATTGCTTGTGTCATTTAAATTCAAGTCCGCTATATCCTGCACTAACTTGCATGTGTCCTCATACTCAATATCGGTATCCATGATCAAATGTTTTAATAATTAAATTGACACTTACTATGGCAAATGGAAGGTGAGATTCGGACAGCTGCTATACCAGCAATAATCTGTTTTGATGTGTACGTGACCCACAAATAAAACAATTATACCTGTTCCAAGGCTCCTCCTCAGTGCTATATTATATCAGAACACAAGGCAAGGATTGGAAGAGTATATTGAAAATTGTTGTAATCGTTTATAATGGAAAGAAATGTTAAAATGCAGCAGACCAAAATTTTAGAACCAGACAGTAAGCAAGATACTCAAAAACTGAAAATAGCGCACAATTTTAAAAATCAAGTATTTAAACAAAGAATGTTCTGGAAAATAAAAAGAAAAAATTCTTTTTAAATAAAGTTGTTACAATCAGCTATGGTGGTTTAAATTTATCATTCAAGGTCATTTTATATAAGGCAGAGGATTCAACATCCTCCACATAGTTTACCAATAAATAAAAATTGATCCTGATTTAATGTGTCTTGCGAATACTCGTAGTGCAAAACTCAAGTTCTTTTGTTACATTATTTTATTAAGATCAATAATTTTATTTATTGTTTTAATTTTTTTGCTAGAACATAGCTTAATTAGGACATTGTGGATCTTGGAACTTATAACCGTTTGCATCCGCATTTTAGTAAAAAAATGTTGTTAGACAAAGATGGTGGAGTAATCTTTATGTATGCTAAATATGTTATTAATTATAAATGTTTGATTTCCAGTGGTAATACTTCAACTTTTGATTTAGCTAAATTTCAAGGGGTAACCTTTTTCTAACGGCTGTACATAGAATACCATATTTAAGTTTGAATAATTATGTGCAGTTTGTTATTTCCATGCAATTTAATTTTGATAGCCATTGATCTAATTTTGTTAGAATTAAATGAACGTTATTTGCGCGGACGATGATAACATTTATTTAAATAAAGTTTGCGATCTTGACATAAATACCTGCCTCGTTATGTACAAGCATGTTTCAATATTGACCGAGCATTGTATAACGTAGAAAAGGCAGTTAATCCAGTAAATCGATTTCACTCTTATTGGTTACTGATCAAGTACTGTCCAGAATATGCCGCGGAAAGGGCTCGAATCTGGGCACAAATTCCTAAGCAGACGTGTTCAGGTTCGAGTCTTGTCCGGGGAAAATTGTGGACAGTACGTGATGTGTTCCCATTAAGTACGAAAACGGTCTTTGGTTGAATAGTCTTTCGACATTATACAAAGCTTGGTTTATACTGAAAAATATATGTATATAATGGGGCAGGTGTTCATATCAAGATCGCAACCTTGATTTAAATAATATTATTTTGTTGTCGGTGCTTTTAACAAACATTAAAATATTGAAATATACAGCCCATTCATTAATCATGATCGTATACAAATTATTAAGGAACAAAATATAGGTTTTGAATGCTTATATCGCATATATTTGGAAACGAAAATCATGGTACTGTATAATTATGAAATGCTAAATTTTCCACCTTAACTGGAGCGTAGGCAAATTTTTCTATATTCGGACTGACCAAAATGGAAAAACAGATAGTCATAGTTTTTAACGTTCATTAGTAACTTGTCAGAATTAATTGGAATTTATTTGATAAACTTAATAATATGTTTCGTTATGTGTATCTTTCATGTTTTGACAAAAATAATTTCATAGTCTCTTCGTTTTATCCGTTGAACAATTTGTTCCAAAGTTGCTCGTTTATTGACATTATTCAGAGGAAGATTAAAGGCAACTATTTTTGTTAAAAAATATTTTGATAAATGTAATTTGATCTTTAATATCAAGACGTTCAGACTAGTTGTCATTGATAAGAAAATAAAACATGATTAATGACTATTTGAAATGGTCATAAATAATTAAGTTGTCTTAATTTAAAACTAACAAAACGTTGACTAAAAACGCCTGCAAGAGTAGTATATTAGGTGTTGCGCACAGTAACAAATTAGTTCAGAGGAGCAGTAGGATAAATCAAAGACAGCATGAACGGATAATATAATCTCGTGCACATTTGTTTTGTGCTTACTAGCGACTCATCTGTAGGAGCTGGTAATACGCTCTTCACCCACTATATATTTGGTGAGGAATGTAGGAAAATAAAATGGTACCATCTCCTAAACGAGTGTGTAAACCTGCAGTAGTGAAGCTAACTTTATACAATGGTTCGGGAAATGCGACTTCAAAGCTAACTCACTATAACATGTATGTGGAGCCTATAAATGTTATTTACACAATGGTTGTTAAGTCGGTACCTGATATCAACAAAATAGTTGCCGAATAGTTATATGGTACCAACACTATTCTTGCCGAGTGGGTACATTGTACCAACAAAGTGGATTTGAAGATATGCTAAATTTCACCAACATTACGAATTAAAATTACTTCTGAATACCTGTTACTCCAAAAAATTCATACACTTTGGCCTTAATTGATATCGATTATAACTCTTCGCGGTAATCATGGCATTTATCACTTACATATATTGTTGGAGTTTTTTTGCGGGGTAGCTATCTAGTTCGTGATTCTGTACCCTTCCTACATATCCATGGTGGCTATTGTTACTACCCGTACTCATGATCAGTCTCTGACCTTTTTCGGATGGTTGATGTAAGAAGGCTAAATCAAGCTATAACAAGTATATTGTACACAAAGTTGCAAATAGAAATAGAATTCACAGTTAGTCCAAATTGACCGTGTTCTGGTCGGCAATAGAAACAAAATTTAACACAAATGAATGTCTTAAATACCAGTCACAGTCAAACTAAATTGTCCATATTCTAGACGGCAAAAGTTAAAATGAGCTCTGTTTATAAAGAAAACATATTTTGCACACAAGCAATTATTCTTTCACAAATGTCTGAATTGAAATGAATGCATGCAACCGATTGAAAATACATGATGATATGAACATAGTCACTGTTAAAAGTTGTCACTGAAAATGAATGTGTGTAATCCGTGTAAAGACTTCAATGACAAAAATTCACAAATAATTAGTTCACCGTTTGCTATGTTTTTAACTCATGTCATTATAAAAATCCATTATTCTCTGAAATTCGGATAGGCATAGTTATGTAGAGGATGTTAAATCCTCCGCCTTAATGTAAACTGACCTTGACTGATAAATTTAAACCAACATAGCTGATTGTAACGAACTTTATTTAAAAAGAATTTTTTCTTTTTATTTTCCAGAACATTCTTTGTTTAAATACTTGATTTTAAAATTGTGCGCTATTTTCAGTTTTTGAGTATCTCGCTCCTTGTCTGGTATTGTAATTTTTGGTCTGCTGCATTTTAACATTTTTTCCATAGTAAACGATTACATCATTATCAAATATATTATTCCATCAATTGCCTTGTGTTCTGATATAAAATAACATTGAAGAGGAGCCTTGGAACAGGTATATTTGATTTTATTGTGGGGTCACGTTCATACCATAACAGATTATTGCTGAAAGGAACAGCTTTCCAACTTTCACCTTCCGATTGCCAATCGCAAGTGTCGATTTAATTGTTACACCATATGTTCATGGATACCGAAATTAAATTCGAGGAAACAAGTAGGTTAGTGCAGGACATAGCGGACTTAATCTTAAATGACGAAGGCAATAATATAAGCATATCAGACTCTACTGTGAACTTTCGGACTTCCAGCGATCTGGCATCTATGGGGCTTACAGACACGAATAGGTTAGGGGCCTCAACAAAATTTGGCGACCGCGCCAGTCCAAGAATATTAAGTCTACCACAGTATAAATCAGAAAAACATTCAAGTTGGGTAGGAGATGCCCAAATGATATTCAGTGCTTATAATATCGTGAACCCTATGGAGAAATTTGTTGCAGCATGGATGGCATTGCCTGAAAATTTCCGAAATGCCTTGGAAAATTTCAGAGACAGAACTGTAGAAGAAAAGCCGTACAATGCATTTGAGTTATTAATGGCTGAAATTCAACAGAGATATCAGCCTGGAAGATCAGCGCAAATGTGCGAACTATTACGCTTAGAAAAAATGGGGCGTCAACTACCGTCCGAATTTTATGAGCGCCTTTTCACAAAAGCTTCCAGGTTGAATATATCTAGAGATGTACTCAACTCCATTTTTACAGCTGAGCTACCAATTAGGCTCAGAACAACATTGGAAGTATTTGACACAATGAACATAGATTGGCCAACAAAACTCAGAGGGTTAGACGGCGTGTATAAACAGCAAGAACCACAAGTACATGCTGTAATAGCAGATTCTGCAACGATGCAGCCAGTCAGGGCAGATACCGAAAACCACCTGACTATACAAGAAACTTTGCGTTTCTTATGTAGAGAAGTTGCTAGCTTGCGTAGTGATATTGCACAACTTCAGAGTCAGGATAGGTATGATAGACGTCGAAGGGGTCACTCGCGTCAACGCTTCGAAGGGCCACGCGGATGGTGTAAGGCACATTGCGAATACGGACGCAGTGCGAAGTGCCAAGGCGAGAATTGTATTTACCCGCGATTAGGTGGACCCAGATGGAAAGGAAGCACAAAACCGGTTGACAGAAATCCATCACCGGGAAAAGGACAAAACCCCCGCTAGTAGGAGCCGTAAGGGGTGTTCCATTGCAAAGG
Organism: Eudiplozoon nipponicum; assembly: GCA_029291075.1. Lineage (NCBI taxonomy): Eukaryota > Metazoa > Platyhelminthes > Monogenea > Mazocraeidea > Diplozoidae > Eudiplozoon > Eudiplozoon nipponicum. The sequence goes on along the minus strand of JAQBSW010009698.1, from coordinate 8,770 downwards.
CTCCCAGATATGCCTTTAAAGGGCATACTCAAAGCTAAAGATGCGACTAGAACAAATAGCACCGATATAGAAGGCAAGAGAGTCCGATTCTCACTAAGCGGAGATCTGGAAAACATTGCCGGATTGTCCAGCAACAAGTTCATTATTAAGGATGAATTATCTGGATTAGAATTTCTCATTGATACGGGTGCTGAGGTAAGCATAGTTAGGTCAGACGTGGTGGAAGCAGATTGCCCCACATTTGATTATCAACTATGGGCCGCTAACGGTAGTCCGATTGGAGTAAAAGGGATGAAAGAAATGTCGGTAACATTAGGCCAGAAATCTTCCTTCCGATGGAATTTTCTTGACACATTTCAAGCTGACATTAGACCCCAAGGCTAGGACTATCGCAGAAGGCGTAGGGATAGCAACACCTACTGATTCTAACACGTCGGCAGTTAGAACAGTCCTCTTACCTCGTCCATCAGTCGCACATGACTTTGCCGATATAATCGAGAAGCACCTAGCAGTGTTTCAACCTTTCAGTGCCAAAAGGATAGGTTTGAAGACAGGAGTAGAACACCAAATAGAATTGGTGGCTCCGTTGCCTTGTTCACCAAAGGCTCAACCATTGGCACAACACAAGCAACAAGTTGCTTTGTCAGAATTTCACCAATTGCGCAAAGAGGGGATTTGTAGAAGGTCAAATTCCAATTTTGCTTCCCCAATAGTGGTAGTTCCCAAACCTGAACCGGGTCAATGGAGGGTTTGTGGGAATTATCGTCTATTAAACTCAGTGACGAAGGGTGATTCTTATCCTCTCCCTAACCAGAGTACCTTGCTCCGAGATATAATGGGATATGAGGTTTATTCAACTTTAGATCTCCAGAAAGCGTACTATCAGGTACCAATGGTAGAAAGTTCGATACCACTCACCGCAGTCAGATTTCCAGGAGGGGGATCGCATGAATTTCTTCGAATGCCTTTTGGTTTGAAAAATGCCAGTCAGACATTCCAGCGTTTGGCTGAAGAAATCCTTCAGAATTGTCCATTTGCGAGGGTATATATAGACGACATAATTATTTTTAGTCGCTCCCGAAATGAACATCGTACGCATTTGGAAACGGTTTTGACCTGGCTGGAACAATATGGATTAGTGGTCTAACCTAATAAGAGTAATATAGGTTGCTCTTCAGTTAAATAACTTGGTCATATACTTTCCAAAGACGGAATTAAACCTTTGGAAGATAAGGTCCAAGCTATAAAGGACGTAAATGAACCCCGAACCGTACGCCAGTTGCGAAGGTTCTTAGGCATGATCAGCTATTATCGTCGATTCATTCCAGGTCTAGCCGGAATTCTTGGATCGTTAACAAGCCATCTCACTCGTGAAAAGAGCACGATCAAGAAGTCTTGGCCTATAAACTTGAGTCAAGAAGACCGAGAAAATTTCCAAAAGGCCAAGGATATGTTAAGTGACGTAACCACATTAGCACCTGTAGATTGGGAAAAATCTTTCGAACTAATCACAGTTGCCTCATATGTTGCATTAGGGGCAGTGCTACAGCAAAGAGATCAGGACATATTAAGACCGATTGGGTTTTATAGCCGTAAACTTAATGATCGAGAAAAACGTTATGATACGTTTGGCAAAGAGCTTCTAGCAGTATATGCCGCAGTGCTACACTTCGAGCATTACTTAGACGGGCACAAGTTTAATTTATTGACCGATCATAAGCCATTGATCAGCATACTTGGTAAGACAGCTAGGCTTAATTACTCTCGTAGAGTAAATTCCCAAATAACACGGTTAGCAGAGTTCGATTTCACTGTGTCTCATATTGCTGGTAAGGAGAATGTGGTAGCAGATGCACTTAGCCGACCGAATGAAGCTGATGTCGAGCTGATATTTCAAGGTCCATTGAAAAGTTTAGATGAATCAATGCACGATTTCGTTAGTCAAATCGAGGAAGCGCAAGGATCGGATCCCTTTACATTAGTATTGTCCAAAAGACCAGGATATGTTCGTAAGCTCATAAGTGGCAAGTGGTTGTTATGCGAAACATCTAGAAGTCAACCACGACCATATGTGCCATTGGAGTTACGGGCCAAGATTATCCAAGTGTTACATGACATGGGTCATCCATCCATTAAAGCCACCATTCGATTAATCAATGACAGATACGTATGGCCGCACATGTCTAAAGACATACGGGTATGGGTAAGAGCCTGTGCCAAGTGTCAAACGTGTAAGGTGTGGAGACATACCAGAACCGAGATAAAGAACATTGGAATACCAATTGGACGGTTCAGACACGTACACATAGACATTGTCGAGATGCCTGAAGTAAATGGAAATAAATACTTGCTGACCATGGTAGATAGATTTAGTCGTCAATTTGAAGTGGCGATTTTAAAAGACATGACAGCGCAAGAAGTCTTGTTCGCGTTTCTACATAATTGGATATCGCGTTATGGTGTTCCGGAAAAGGTCACTAGTGATCGTGGTAGTCAATTTATGTCAGAGCTTTTCGTAAGATCCCTCAACATCATGGGAACCACTATAATACATACTAGCGCGTATAACCCACGAGCGAATGGGATGGTAGAAAGGCTACATCGTGAACTGAAAGCTGCATTAAGGTGTACTAGTGGAACAAGCTGGATACACGATCTTCCTATAGTACTACTCGCCATGCGCAACAGATATAGGGCACAATTAGGAACTTCCATAGCAGAATTGGTTTATGGAGAACCATTAATGTTGCCTGGAGATCTTCTAATAGAAACTCCAAGTAGTCTTGATTGGGCTTCTAGCTGTGTAGATTGGTTTGTAGGAGCACTTAGAGACAAGAGGTGTCGTTTGGCCCCAACCAAGACTAAAAAATCCAAACCCAAATGCTATGTGTCCTCTGTTTTAAAATCGGCTTCGCATGTGAATATAACTAATGAGAATAGGAAGAACTGCCTGACACCATTTTACAGAGGACCTTACAAGGTCAAGAGGATGACTGACAAGAATGTCATCATAGAAATAAATGGCATTGAGGATTGTGTTACGTTGGATCGCTGTATTCCCCAGTTTATCTGGATTGACGGTGTGACCGAATTAAAAGATGCGTCGAATGACCGTTCCATGGGCGAATCTGAGGTGTGCAATCCCATCTTGCAGACACATAATGAAATGCAGTACTCTGAAGAACCGTTTTCTGACATAGCAAAATCTTATTCTACTGAATCACAGCATGAAAACTATCTGTCGATACCAGATGATTTTGAAGGACCAGTGAATGTTGTACCGGGCGAGATGACGACGTCAGGGGAGCCAGTATGCACAACTCGTTCTGGAAGAATACATCGTCAGCCGAAGAACTATGATTACGTCTATTACTAACCGTTTTTTGAGAAGGTGGTGTATGTAGAGGATGTTAAATCCTCCGCCTTAATGTAAAATGATCTTGACTGATAAATTTAAACCAACATAGCTGATTGTAACGAACTTCTTTTTTTTAATTTCTTCTTTTTTTCCGGAACATTCTTTGTTTAAATACTTGATTTTAAAATTGTGCGCTATTTTCAGTTTTTGAGTATCTCGCTCCTTGTCTGGTATTGTAATTTTTGGTCTGCTGCATTTTAACATTTTTTCCATAGTAAACGATTACATCATTATCAAATATATTATTCCATCAATTGCCTTGTGTTCTGATATAAAATAACATTGAAGAGGAACCTTGGAACAGGTATATATGATTTTATTGTGGGGTCACGTTCATACCATAACAAATTATTGCTGAAAGCAACAGCTTTCCAACTTTCACCTTCCGATTGCCAATCGCAAGTGTCGATTTAATTGTAACACCATATGTTCATGGATACCGATATTAAATTCGAGGAAACAAGTAGGTTAGTGCAGGACATAGCAAACTTGAACTTAAATGACGCAAGCAATAATATAAGCATATCAGACTCTACTGTGAATTTTAGGTATTCCAGCGATCTGGCATCTATGGGGCTTACAGACACGAATAGGTTAGGGGCCTCAACAGTTAAATGTGAACAGTAAATCCCTCATGTAAACTGCGAATAATCCAACTGAGCGAAATAAATCCACTGTGACACAATAGTCCACCGCGTGTTCCATGCGTATCGCGCGCGGTTCTGTTTATTCAATAAACAACCCTATTAATTAAAAATATCATTGCAGTTCAAGAAATCTCAATTAAAACTGCTTGAAACTAACAGAGATTGTTTCTAAAATCACAGTTAAGAGAAATATTGTGTAAGATTAGAGTTAGATTATTTGACCTTAAAGAGTACTTTATTTGTCAAAATCAAACATCGTTGGGTTGTAACGCGGAACCGCGTGTTACAATACAACAATTAGTTACTGTTTTATGCAGAGAACAAATATATATGCAGTAGTGTATTGGGTGTTGCACACCTAGTACCAAATTAGTTCAAATATGGACAAAAAGCAAAACATTTGCCATGAACGGAAGGTATTATCTCATTCTGACAGAATAAGGAAAATATAAGCAAGTATACAAGCCGGTATTATCTGCAGACAGAAAGGAAAGTGTCTTTGCATTTGAATTAAAAAATCTTTTTGGTAAATTGAGGTGCTTTCTGCAGAACTTGGAACATACGCCTGTCTTATCAAATTCTCCGTATTGTATAGAGCTATGGCTAAAGCGCGGTTGCCACTAATGAAAAAAATTATATTAAACAAAAATTTCAATATAGAATTCCGGTATATTGTAGGGGCATTTTTGCGGAGATGCTTTATAGTTCGTGATTTTTTACCCCTACTACATATCAATGGTGGCCATTATTACTACCCGAGCACCCAATCAGTCTCTGATCCCTTTCGGATGGTTGATATGAGAAGACTGAAGAAAGGTTTCATAGATATATTCCACACAATGTGGCATATATAAATATAATTCACTGTTAATCCGAATTGAATGAGTTGGTTGGCAATAATACAGATTTTAATGCACGGAGCCCCCCCACCGACAGTGAAAATTAGTGCACAATGAAGGGGGCTAACCTTACAGGAAGTGTTATTGCTCTGCCATACCGTGTAAAGACTGATTTTGGCTCTGTCAACACTGATACTGGTTTCTCTATCTCTAGCGTTCTTGGACGGATGGTTAGGTCGAAGTGTTCGAGAAAGTCACGTCCAATGATGTTTCATGTCGTGTTGGCGATGATGAACGGATATTTGAAACATCTTTTTGAGTTGGAGAACGAGATTGTGTGTACTCGTACCCCAAACGTCGCTATGTTGGAGCCATTGGCGCATGTCAGACTGCTGGTGTCGACTGGGTGGGTGGGTTCGAGATAATTGTGGCGTAGTGAGATTACATCTGATCCAGTGTCTATGACAATTCATTCGCCAGAGGTTGCGTCACGGATGAGAAAAGATGTTGATAGTGGCAACTGACGACGAGACTGGTTGCTGGCATTTGGGCGTTTGAAGCATGACTTGACTGGAGCCGTCGCTGTAAATACAATAGTTTGATTGCGCTCTACCGCGAAGGCAACGTGCTTCGAGCCATCAGACGTGGAGCGGCCAACAATTTGGGGTGCTCAGCCTCTGCTGCCGCCGAGGAGGCTGACTCCACCCGTCTTCCGAACCTTCCATGGGCGGATCCTCCTGAGTTGTTGAGGGTGACCGCGCCCATTTGAACGTCGCGTCTGTGCGCGGGTATGTGCAGCCGTTTCCGAGGCAATAACGTGTGTAGTGGCCTTCATTGAAAGTGCTTGAATTTCTCAAAATCTAGCTGTTTATTAATTCCTTACTGGCTGTGAGTTCGACGAACCGGGGCACCATAATGTAGGGGTATTTTGCTGAGTTGCTTTCTAGTTCGTGATTTTTTACCCCTACTACATATCAATGGTGGCCATTATTACTACCCGTGCACCCAATCAGTCTCTGATCCCTTTCGGATGGTTGATATGAGAAGACTGAAGAAAGGTTTCATAGATATATTCCACACAATGTAGCATATATAAATATAATTCACTGTTAATCCGAATTGAATGAGTTGGTTGGCAATAATACAGATTTTAATGCAAAAGTATGTTTTAAATACCGTTCACAATTAAACTAAATTGTCCGTCTTCTAGACGGCAAAAATAAAAGTGATTTATGTCTATAAAGTGAAATGTTTAGCACAAATGTCTGGATTGGCATGAATATAGTCAAATGATTGAAAATACATGATAATATGAACATAGTAAAATGATTTATGTTTATAAAGAAAATGTTTTACATACAATTGGTTATTCTTACACAAATGTCTGGATTGTAATGAGTAGTCAAACGATTAAAGATACATGATAATATGAGCCTAGTAAAATTATTTATGTTCATAAAGGAAAATGTTTTGTGTAAACCGTTTAAAGATTTAAATGACAAACAACTCACAAATGTTTAACTCCTTGTTTTTTATAGTAAACAATCAATCATTTTCATAGTAACGAATAATCCGATTTAATGAGATAAATTCACTGACACAATAGTCCACCGCGTGATCCTCTCGGATCGCGCGCGGTTCTGTCTATTTTATAAAAACACTATTAATTACAAATAAAATTGCAGTTCAAGAAATATCGATTAAAACTGCTTGAGACTAAAAGAGATTGTTCCTAAAATCACAGCTAAGAGAAATATTGTTTAAGGACAGAGTTAGAATATTTGACCTTAAAGAGCACAGCGTTTGTAAAAATTGACCTTCGTTGGGTTGTAACACGGAGCCGCGTGTTACATACACCCCCCCGACAGTGAAAATTAGTACACAATGAAGGGGGCTAACCTTACAGTAATTGATATTGCTCTTTCATGCCGTATAACGACTGATTTTGGTTCTGTCAACACTGATACTGGCTCCTCTATTTCTCGCGTTCTTGGACGGATGGTGAGGTCTAAGTGTTCGAGAAAGTCACGTCCAATGATGTTTCATGTCGTGTTGTCGATGATGAACGGATATTTGAAACATCTTTTTGAGTTGGAGAACGAGATAGTGTGTACTCGTACCCCAAACGTCGCTATGTTGGAACCATTGGCGCATGTCAGACTGCTGGTGTCGACTGGGTGGGTGGGTTCGAAATAATTGTGACGTAGTAAGCTCACATCTGATCCAGTGTCTATGAGAAATAATTCGCCAGAAGTTCCGTCACGGATGAGAGAGGATGTTAATAGTGGCAACTGACGATAAGACTGGTTGCTGGCATTTAGGCATTTGAAGCATGACTTGACTAGAGCCGTCGCTGTAATTACAATAGTTTGATTGCGCTCTACCGCGAAAACAACATGCTTCGAACCATCAGACGTGGAGCGGCCAACGATTTTGGGGTGCTCAGCCTCTATTTCCGCAGAGGAGGCTGACCCCAGCAGTTCTCCGAACCTTCCATGGGCGGATCCTCCTGAGTTGTTGAGGGTGACCGCACCCACATGAACGTCGCGTCTGTGCGCAGGAATGTGCAGCCGTTTCTGAGGCAATAACGTGTGGAGTGGCCATAGCTGCGGTGATTCGGACACCATTCCGCTGGTAACTGTGGAACTCTGGCCCGGCCCCTCGACGTCGACCTCCTGGCGCTATTCCGGGACGGTGGTCGACACTGGTCACGCCTGCTCTGGTCGCGTCTATTATGGATGACATCGACTGAGGCCAAATTTGGCCTGAGGGTGAGGTTCTCGAGCAGGCTGATGAGGCGTTCATTCGTGACATATGTTCCGGCTGATGATGCGGTGGATTGTGATTCGAACAGTCTTGAGGTGATGTGGCCTTTCTTTGGGGTAGGTGAGCTGTAGTGGTGTTTCTTCCACCGCTTGTCTAGACGTGCCGGCAGAACGTCGTCTTGTACTTCGACGGATTCGCACAGGAACGTGGCCATCTCTTGGAGTGCCGGCGGGAGCTTCTGTATGAAAAGTCGCATTAAGATTTCCTTGGGTAGGTTGAATTCCAAGGCTTTCTGCTCCATCACCCTAAGTAGCTTAGAAGGCGTGCGGCTACCTAACGACATCTTGCTCATTAACTCTGTAAGTCTGTCTTCTCGATCTGGTGTCAAACGCTGCCTGACGGCGCGTTGCAGGCTCTGCAATGGCTGCGCACATGTGCCCTCAGTGTATTGATGAGTCCGCCTCTGAAAGATATTGGGATCGTCTCCCAAGCCCTCAAAAATATTGAGCCCTCGTCTGTTATATTGGAGACCTTGGCCAATAAAGTAACATCGTCGACCCACTCGTCAAGGTAGTCTGGATCGAATTGGCATATTTTATACTGTGTCCATGTGTTGGTGCGGCCTGTTGCTGGGCTCACCACCGGGCTTCCTGCATTTCCTGAACTGGACCTCATGTTATGCGTATGAGTGTTGTCGAGAATAGATGGCAGTGTAACATCGTCCTCACCCGTCATCGTGCGGCTGTCTTCGAGCACTGTGGTCTCGAGAGGGTGTTTTTCTGTTATATGTGACTTAGAATTTACTTTCCTTCGTTGCATTCATCCAAAATGCTTGAAGTTCTCAAAATCTAGATTTTTATTAATTCTTTGCTGGCTGTGAGTTCGACGAAACGGGGCACCATTTATGTAGTGGTATTTTGCGGGGTTGCTATCTTCCTACATAGAACTGGTAGCTGCTGTTGAGATCCGTGCTTATGATCAATCCCCGGCCTTTTCCCGATGGGTGATGTTGGAAGGAAAATTCGAATGATCACATATGTATTTTACACAACGTTGCATGGAAAATTTATAGCTAGTCCAAATTGACCGTGCTCTAGACG
>JAQBSW010009697.1:0-27548 GCA_029291075.1 Eudiplozoon nipponicum | reverse complement strand
CGGGTCCTAAAGGGACATAGCCATCATCCCGTTTCATGTGAAGCCTCGAGCTTGGTCTAACTGCAATGTAACTTTTTTTTAAAAATGTGTAGTGACGGAATGAGAGCAAGCGTTCCAGACGTGAAGGGCAAGTTTCGGCTGCTGAAGGAAACTTTGGCCACTGGCATCTGGGCAGATAGTGTTCATTAGCCTTGGTTGGCGGACTATCTAGGCAAAGGAATACTCCGAATACAAACCACCACTAGGAATGGGCGACCTAATGCTCTTTTCCAGTACACACATAACCATGACAAGTACAACTTACAATAATTACATACTGCATCGGCCGTCGCGCAGTATAAAAAGGGTCGCCTTATCTGCTGAGCCGTGCAGGGTGGATAAGCGAAAACAGGCTACTGCAGGCAACTCTCGATTCTGCCTCCTTTCCTTCCCCTTCCTCTTCTCAATCTAACAATAACACTCTTTTAGATACTATAAATATGGTTGGTTTAGATCATAACACTGAGCCCAATACTAGGTTGCCAAATATCGAAAATGGTTCTAGTAGACGATCATTCATTAAACCTAGGTTAGGTTTTAACGTAGGCGCATTTAATGTGCGAACATTAAAACAACTTGGACAGCAAGAATCTCTTGCTCGTACGTTGGATAAATTAGAAATCGACATATGTTGCGTATCTGAAACCAGAATACAGGATCCTACGTGCATTACAGAACTGGTTGCACCATCCCTATCTACGCGTTACTGGCTTCGAACATCTGGTTCCACAGAGTTCTCTCAAGCCGGTAAATGGGGCGTTGGTATTGCCCTTAGCGCGCGAGCTGAAGCTTGCTTAATTGAATGGATCCCTTTAAATAGTCGATTGTGTGCGGCACGTTTAAATACATCTACTAAAATCAAAGCAAAAAACCGTTATCATCGTTGCCTCTTCGTTGTATCTGCATATGCTCCTACCGATTGCACCGCAGAAGCAAGCAAGGACGCTTTTTACTCCGAATTAAGCTCTTTACTAAGTAAAGCACGAAGTTCGGATATAGTCCTGGTTATGGGTGACATGAATGCTCAAGTTGGGCGCTTAAGTAACACCGAATTTCATTTAGGTCGACTCGCAACGATAATGGTGAACGGCTTTTGGATAGCTGCGCTGAACATAGACTATATTTAAGTAGTACAAACTTCAGACGTAGTGTTAGACGTTGTGCTACATGGCGTCCTCCAGCACCCGGACAACGGTGGACTCAAATAGATCATGTAGCAATTAGTTATAGATGGCGTGGTTGCATCCAGGATTGTCGTTCTTTTTGGAACACTTATGTCGACTCGGACCATGCACTTATCCGTTGTAGATTTGCTCTAAAATTTTCCGGGAAAATAATTAAGAATAAACCCCAAATTGATGTAGGCAAACTCGAACAACCGTCCTTCCGACAAAACTATGAAAATATTCTTAAGGCTAATCTAACTGGTCTGGATGGCGAAAATCCGAATATACTTTGGTCCAAGATAAGTTCCACTATGCACAATGCAGGTACTACTGTATGTGGCATTGCAGGCCCCCGTAGAAATAATCACTGGCTCTCTGTAAAATCTATGGAGATACTCGAAATAAGGCGCCAAATTCCACCTGGCTCGACTCATAATAATACCCGTCGCAATATAAGACGCCAACTTAAGCGCAGTCTAAAAGTCGATCTCGAAAACTTTTGGACCAGAAAGGCTGAAGAAATGGAAGTAGCTTTCGCGTCAGGTAATAGTCGCTGTTTGTTCCAACTTATTCGCGCAACAGGTCCGAGAAAATTCAAAGTTAGTGAAACTATAAATGATAGTAACAACGATTTAATAACCGATAAAATAAGTCGTCTTGACAGGTGGGCTGAACACTTTAGAGATCAATTTTCTTGGCCACCCGCGTCAGTTCCGATTCCCGAAAGCATGTCTGCATCAACAGTGTGGAATGTTAGTCCCGAAGAACCATCCGAGTTAGAAGTACGCGATGCAATCCTATCTCTTAAACGCCGCAAAGCCGCAGGCCCCGATGATTTGCTTCCAGGATTGTTTAAGGATGGTGGCGATATAATTTCAGGAGCGTTGACCAAACTTTTTCATACTATATGGAATGAGGAAACCGTACCACTTGATTGGAATGAGTCGACCATCATTCCCATCTTCAAAAAAGGCAATCGTAATTCGTGCGATAACCATCGTGGTATAAGCTTGACTCCGGTCGTATCTAGGTTATTTGCTTCGATTATCCTACGTCGTCTTAGCGCTTCACGTGAATCACATACAAGAGAAGAACAGGCCGGATTCCGCGCAGGACGAGGTTGTATAGATAATATTTTTACGTTAAGGCAAGTTCTCGAACAGAGACATTTATATCACCGTCCCACAATAGCCGTCTTTCTAGACTTCAAGGGTGCATTTGATTCGGTGGATCGCAATGTTTTATTCCATATCTTGTCGAAAAGCGGTGTGCCCACAAAATTTGTTAATATTATACGAGCTCTCTACACAAATACTTCTGGTCGCGTTAAGGTCTACAACGAATTAACGCATAACTTTACAACCAGCAGTGGTGTTCGTCAAGGTTGTCCACTTTCCCCATTTTGTTTAATTTTGTAATCGATGCTATTATGAACAACACTCTCCCACACATTCAGGATGCTGGAGTTGAAGTTCTCCCGGGCGATAAACTAGTCGATCTTGACTATGCGGACGATATCGTACTATTATTCGACAATCAGGATGCTGCTCAGGCCACCTTGAATAGATTAACAGACGTTGTTCCGTCTTTCGGTATGAAATTCGCACCCTCTAAATGTAAGATACTGTTACAGGATCACCCACCACTCACTCCAACGTTGCGACTGCAGAATGAAGATCTAGACATAGTCGACAGGTTTACATATCTTGGGAGCTCTATCAATAACGTAGGCAATATGTCCGACGAGGTGAGAATACGAATCGCGAAAGCTAGAGTAGCTTTCTCGAACCTTCGTCATTTATGGAGAAACGCGAATATTTCACTTTGCCTTAAAGGTCGTGTTTACAATGCATCTGTACGTGCAGAGTTACTATACGCTAGTGAAACTTGGCCTCTTAGAGTTGATGATCTGAGACGCTTACAGGCATTCGATCATCGTTGTTTGAGAAGTATAGCACATGTTGGCCATAATGGTGTTGTGGAGAGGTTTAGTTTGCCTCATTTCTGTGTTATCCTGATAAATTTACTCATTGTAGCTAGGTATTCCTTCTCTCTCTCTCTCTCTTGTAAATCTCACTGATAATTTTTATAAAATATTATTTCCGCTTTCATTTATATACTTTTTTCACTCCTTATGGTTATATGGCAATGAAACATTAGTCACTTTTGACTTTTGTATGGCTGGACATGATGATGATGATGATGATGAGATATATTAATGGTTGCTATTTTATCTGTCGGTATAACATTCAAATAATCTAACTGAGAGATAAAACTAAATGATGTTCCATCTATCAGTTCAAATCTTTGGCGCCATGATGAAAATTATAAATAGTCGACTAACTCACATATATAAATAACATAAGCAAAAGACGAGGTAAATTTATGAATAATAAAAGCCAGAGCAACATTTTCCCACTGGCATCATTTATAGTGTAACTAAAGTATTTCTCGTCGGCTTAGAGGTTTTGTTTAGTGCATTTGCACACGTAGTCTTGGTATCTGCAAGTGGGGCTATAGTCTTTAAAGTTAGAGATCGTAGACGTAAACAGTCATTCGAACATTTTTTTCATAAGGCAAGAATATGAATCTAAATCAAGTGCGCTAGTTTTAACACAATTTACCTAGGCTTAGTCAAATTACCCAATAAGCGCTGTGTTCTTAGACAAATCTAGATTGGTTTAAGACACACGGGCGACACTGTAATGTGACAAAAACAATTTAAGTAACTAACAATTAAGTTGGGAAAGTTTATGTCCATTTCGTCTACCAGGATAGGAACTAGGTTTTCATCGTTGTTCTTGGTTAGCCACTCTGCACGATATGATTGCAAACTTGATTTAAAGTATAGTTATCACCAACCACGCGGTTAATGTCGCTATATATATGGCGTAACATTCATGACTACCTAGAAATTGTTTAGTCAACATTTACGGTCAATCAAATTGTGCGCAGACCTACTAAGGACGAGAGCCACATATCTGATTCTACATGCTCTACATATAAATTTCTGTTTGATTCTCGTTATTAAGTTTATTTTCGTATTTTGATGATGATTGTGAAAGGTCGAAAAGCGATAGTACGCGACTTACAATAGTTTTGCTACGCTGTGCAATTAACTCTATAAACCGGGGTTAGATTTTAGACAAAGCCCACTATGGATGAGAAGTACACATTTGATTTTCTATACCTGATAAATGAATTGAATAATTGTTATTACCTTCCGCACAATCAATGCTCGTTAAACTGTATAACTTATGCACATTTAGTGCAATATACAAAAAATAATGTTCGTGACTGCATAAAATTGCGCAGCCGAAGTTTCCAGTCAAGTACAATATCTACGAGACTACTAGAGGTGAGAGTCACATATTTAATTTTGCTCTCTTTTATATGCATTGCGGTTTGATCTTCGTTAGTAAGTTTGCCGTTGTACTCCGATGATTATGGAAGCTCGAAACGTGTCAGTACGCTTCACTGACTGTAGATTTGCTATGTTGTGCGACTGGTAAGATGCAATAAGATTAGTGCTTATACCAAGCTTGCAAACTTGTTTCAAAGAATTGTTTTTACTACCCGCGCCATCATTTATTGTATAATTGCATAACTTAAATACATGTGGTGAAAGCTGCAGAAAGTTAATGTTCGTGACTGCATAGAAATGGTGCGGCCGACATCTCCAAATAATTACTATGTACGCAAGACTACTAGGGGTTAGAGTCGCATATCTAGTTTTGCTCTCTATATATATGCAGTGCAATTTGATCCTCGTTAGTCAGTTTGCCGTAGTACTCTGACGATGACCATAGAATGTTGATACACGCCAGTACATTTAATCGACATTGGTTTTACTATGCTATACAGCTATTCAGTAAGAATGGATTTGCGTTTATATCTATCACGAAAACATTATTTAAGTAATTTTCATTACCACATGCGCAATCACCTATTTGTTAATTCAATTGAGTTGATGTAAAGCTGGATTTGGCAAGTTTCCACATACATAATGAATAGCACCAGCGGTGAAAAATTGTTGAAATAAAGGAAAAGCTGAATAGCGGAATCATAAAACTTGCCTTCATGTCACGGATGTACTCAACAAGATAAGCTTTGAGAGTATCATCGTTCGCTCGATGTACAATAAGCGAAAGATGAGTCAGATGCTTAAAATTTGTAGTTTCGACGATTTGAAAGAAATATAACTCTCTGCCAGACAAACGAACACCACTTTTGTCACATTCCGTCGTACTATTACCAATACCATTCCCACCACCGCCACTAAAAGAAGAACTGGTAAAATGATTTGAGGAATTCGTTGCAACATTTGATGAGCTAGTCATATAGAAATCAGTAGAAGAATGTAACCCGTTTGTAGAAGTGAGGCTATTATTAGAATTACAATTACTCGTAACTGCAGTGGAGGGAAGGCACGATAATTTTAATAGATAGCGTGGCGTTGGCTGAGACTGCTCGGAAAGACACAACTCCAGAAGATCGATGAACTTTTGCGCAAATGCGGAAAAGTCGACAACCAATTCCTGTTGAGTTTTTATGCTGAAAAAAAGAACAGAAAAATCGAAGCAATAAATGTGCACAAATCGACAGACATAAAAATATTAAAAGAAGAACAAAAAACTGGTCATAACGGAAACATTTTGTCATGAACCGGCAGCTATTGAAAAAATGAAATAAACCACTTGGCGAAAACAAATAATGACGCTCTATTTGCTTCCGCCAGTGGCTGTTACCGTTTGCATTGCTGACTCGTCCGAGATCTAAAGAAACTAAGAAATACGAGGCAGGCTTCAAACTCATTAGCATCGTATCAGAAGGCATTTTGCGCACAATTCAAGCTCAACTGCCTTTGCTGGTTCACGAGAGGAGCAGCGATGAAATCTCCATCTCACAATAATGTGATTTCAGGCTTAACTAGTCTTTATTCGAATTACAATGATGGTAAGACAACAGACGAGATTTGAACCAACGACCTCTAAATATATGTTTGATTAGAATACACGTTTTGCTAATGATTACTGGCCTTTTCTAGTCCAATATAAACTAACTTATTGCTATGTGAATTATGCCTAAATCATATTTGAATATGGAACTCTGCTACAATGAACGAGGCATAGTCATCACCGATTACATATGCTACTAGTAAACTGATGAATGCGCATTTTTAGTTCATTCTGATTTCGATTTCTTCAGCTTCGGATTTTTTAAGTTGTGTTCATGGAAAAAATAAAATTACACTAAGAATTCATATTTCCAAGCAAATATATTACAATTGAAAACTTTATAAAAATCTGAATCGTTTAAGACAGTCAAGGTTAGTTTAATAGCATACCTTTGAAAATCCGTTTCCGTTATTGAAGACGAGTAGTAGAAATACAAATTGTCTTCATTAGTTAGACGCAGACTGATGCAATTCTTCTTGTTCAAAGTGCTAGACTGGGTTTCTACGTCAACAGCGACATCAATAGTTTTCTTCCTAAAAAAACATATATACATCTTTATGCTTTCGGTTTAAAACCAGAACATTATGATTCTAATATTATTTTACATACAAATTCGTCAGGCTTATATTGCTAAATTAGGCACTGATACTTGATATATGTTTTTGGTCTTTTTTTAGAATAAATGTCTACAACTTTGGCGTTGCATAATGGAAGAAGCTATCATTTCAAGAGAGTTAGTTATGACGTTCTAGTTAAAGCTTTTATCTTACGTTAGCTCCAGAGAAATTGAGAAATGGGGTAAGTGTTGACATGTTTCCCTGAGTAACAGAGGAGGAGTACTCTATTCCTCAAATTTACTGTGGATAACTAGACACTTTTGTTGGCTCTCGAGAAGTCCCATGGTGTGCCATGTATTTTAGAGCGTATAGCTTAAAGAAAAGCTGATGTCTTATTTGTTTCATTGTGTACTTTATCTGAAAGTCGTAAGTATAAATTGATGGACGAACATATTCTATTTTATAAGTTTCTGCAGAAAATTTCCACGGATGAATAGACCGGCCAAAAGGTCTCCGAGGGATATTGTGCAGGCGGCCTCCATAGGTCGACTCAAATACTTTTTCCAGGTTGCAATGCTAGCCTATAAAATATTAGATGTGATGTGCAGGCCAACAGAAAAATAATTTCGTCGAGATGAACTTCTAAAACAAATTCTAATTTTCAATATATTCACCAAGCATTTTGACTTACATCCACCTTCCCTTCTCTTAGTCCGTCACAAAAGCATGATGAGCACAATATGGCTAGAGCATACGGCTTTGCTATGCAAGCGAATGTCTTCGCCTCTTCCCTATTGCGAGTGTAGACCAAAAACGCACAGGGCACGATCTGAACTTTGGTTCCCTAATTATGTTAACTAAACATTAGATTAAAAATTTTAATAGCACCAGACTCCCAAAAACTAGCATCATCCAAAGGTGATACAAATAAATGAACCCAATAAAATGAATGAATTTAGTAGTATACATGTTATGGTGTTGTGTAGAAGTCTAGTTTGCCGCATTTGCGTGTATTACCTAGGTAAGTATGCTCATATTAACCAGTTCCTTCCCATCATAAATTACTTTTTTTAAACAAAATTGTAGTTTTTTTCTTCTTATTTTAATTTTCTTATCATGTTCATATGGCAGCTAAGAATCAGTTAATAACGACTTTTGCAGTTTTGTCGTGATCGCGATAATGATGAAGACAGTGCTAAAATAAACACTGGAAAATTATATATATATATATATATTAAGGAGTATAGAGAGCAATCGCTAGTTTCGATCGATTAAGCCGAAATATACCATTATCTAACAAAATCAAATCAAGATAAGATCTTAACAGAAATTTGTTCCTACGTGCCTGAAAATGGTAAACGTTTCATACAATTTATTTGATGAAAATTACTATGAAAATCAAAAAAACTATATTGGACGTTGCGACTTGACAGCATAAATGCAATCGGCAAAGTATCTTCAACTACTGAAAGGAAAAGGGTAAATGGATAAGAAGGTTGAATTACATAGCGTTACTTATTTAAATTTAAAATTTTTGTACAGTGAGGTTCAGTATTCGCGAGACATCTAGAGGTGAGAGCAGCATATCTAACTTTGACATATATATATTCCATGCGGTTTGATCATCGATTGTCACTTTGCCGTCGTACTCTGATGATGATCATGGAAGATCGAAACGCGTCAGTGCATGCGACTGGCAGTAGTTTTGCTATGTTGCTCGACGACTGGTTAAATAGAATGAGATTGGAGTTTACTTCAAGCTCGCAAACTTGATTTAAAGAATTGTTACCACCACCCGCGCAATCAATTATTGTTCAATTGTTTCGTACAGCCTCACATTTTTGCAGATAATGTAGAACATTTTAGCAGCATACAAAATAATATTATATACAGGTGCATTATTCAATCTCAATACCAACATATCCCACTTTGTAA
This sequence comes from Eudiplozoon nipponicum, assembly GCA_029291075.1. Taxonomy (NCBI): domain Eukaryota; kingdom Metazoa; phylum Platyhelminthes; class Monogenea; order Mazocraeidea; family Diplozoidae; genus Eudiplozoon; species Eudiplozoon nipponicum. Next base: position 18,893 of record JAQBSW010009697.1, on the reverse strand, counting down.
TCTGTCGCACATCAAAGTAAGACTACCAAAAGTCATGAGGAATGGCGTGCTTGATTACTCTTGACATGACCAGAGTACGGCGAATGAATGACACATGAAGAGCAAATTGAAATGAACGTGTAGTTTTGAAAATCTGAAATTCAGCTCGCATCCACAACAGTCTCTAATACTAAAACATAGCGTTACAACAGAAAAATACACTGCTGCCTCAAAGCCGAAGAACTATTAAATTCAATGATATGCGTGGATTGTAAACGAAAACTAGGTCGCCCATTCATAGCAGTCTCACAAAAATTGAACTTAAATGAAACGACAGATGAACAATTTCTGTGCAGTAGTCATATATCATCATTATCATCATCCTATCCAGCTATACAAAAGTCAAAAGTGACTAATGTTTCACTGCCATATAAACATAAGGAGTGAAAAAATATATAAATGAAAACAGAAATAATATATCAGACAAATTATTATTGAGATTTACGAGAGAGAGAGAGTGAAGGAATACCTAGTTACTATGAGTAAATTTATCAGGATAACTCACAGAAATGAGGCAAACTAAACCTCTCCACAACACCATTATGGCCAAGTTAGCATTCGGGCAAGGCAAAATCAGCAATACAGCTTCCTTGCGGCTTTCACTGTATCACGTCATAAACAAACCAAACCTCGCAGCTAACTTTGCCCTACTAAGAAAAGAAAGTTACGAAGATGATTCTACTAGACATCTGCAACAAGATCGCCACTAAGCTCGATTCGATGCCATATCGCTAAGGGTTTCTAACCAAGAACTATGGTGCGCACGAGGACCCCATCCTGGCAGACGAGTGGGTCCTATACTACCCAATTTGGATGTAAGTGACTTCAATTGTTTCTGCCATGTCAAAATCTGCCCACCTTGTTTCTTACGCCAATTTGGTGCTGGATGAGAGAACAGAGCTCTACTGGGCAATCGAAATGAGGACATACGCAAAACGTGACCGAGCCAACGAAGTTGATGGAGCCTTATTTGTTTTTCTAACGAGGAGCACTTATTGGCAGATCCAAAAATACGTCTACGGATGTCAACGTTAGTTATTCGTTGTTGGTTACCAACGCGTACTAAACTTTTCAAGCAACGATAATCGAATGTCTGTAAGCGTCTCAAATTATCAACTCTCAGAGGCCAATTTCACTAGCGTGTAGCAAGACTATGCGTACAGATGCATTGTAAACACGACCTGTTAGGGAAAGAGAAATATTCGAGTTTCTCCATAAACGACAACGGTCTGAGAAAATTACTCTAGCTTTCGTGATTCGTATTCTCACCTCGTCAGACATATTGCCTAAGTTATTGATAGAGCACCCAAGATATGTAAACCTGTCGACAATGTCTAGATCTTCATTATTCAGTCGCAACGTTGGAGTGCGTGGTGGATGATCCTGTAACAGTATCTTACATTTAGAGGGTGTAAAATTCATACCATGACAGAAGATCGAAACGCGTCTGTTCATGCGACTGGCGGTAGTTTTGCTATTTTGCTCGACGTCTGGTTAAATAGAATGAGATTGAAGTTTACTTCAAGCTGGCAAACTTGATTTAAAGAATTGTTACCACCACCCGCGCAATCAATTATTGTTTAATTTTTTCGTGCAGCGTCACATTTTTTGCAGATATTGTAGACCAATTTAGCAGCATACAAATAAAATTATATACAGGTCCATTATTCAATCTCAATACCCAGAAATCCAACTTTGTAAGCTGTCGCACACTCTTGACATGACCAGAGTACGGCGAATGAATGACACACGAAGAGCAAATGAAAATGAACGTGTAGTTTTGAAAAGATGAAATTCAGCTCGCATCCACAACATTCTCTAATACTACGACATAGCGTTACAACAGAAAAATACACTTCTGCCTCACAGCCGAAGAACTATTAAATTCAATGATATGCGTGGATTGTAAACGAACACTAGGTCGCCAATTCCTGGTAGTCTCACAAAAATGAAACTTGAATGAAACGACGGATGCACAATTTCTGTGCAGTAGTCATATAATAGCATCATTATCATCATCATCCTATCCAGCTATACAAAAGTCAACAGTGACTACTGTTTCACTGCCATATAAACATAAGGAGTGAAAAAATATATAAATGAAAAACTATTGTTGGGATTTACGAGACAGAGAGAGAAGGAATGCCTAGTTACAAGGAGTAATTTTAACAGGATAACTGACAGAAATTGGGCAAGGTTAACCGCGAGATTTTGAACTATTTGTAAAACACGAATGAAAATCCCAAGGAAACTGTACTGATGATGTCTCCTTGTCTTAAAATTGACTTGCTCTAGATTGTGCTGTTAAAAGTAATAGCTTATCTCGTTTCAGTGTATTTTATAGTTAGGTATCTCCGTATGAAGAAAATTTTCTAAATAATCACCTCTCTAAAAAATATAAGTTTGTCATCAGTTTCTTTATTCTTTTATACAGTAATATTTCCCGTTTACTCATAATCACTTATCAATGAAGTACTAGTTATTAAATATTATTTTATTTGTGAACAATTTTAGCTTGACTGTGCCAAAGAACATTTCAATTAAATTTAACTATAAGAAAACTTTAATTACAAGATGATTATATAATGTCTTCAAATTGAACGAGTTTATTGTGTTTGCATTATATATGCCACGTGTGCGCTGATTCCATTTTTTTGCAGTGCAATACGGGCACATCCCTTGAACTTGTTGTCTAGAAAATCATAATTATAAATTTCAAAGCTGCCATTTTACGACGGGAGAATTTAATATTGTTTTCCGTCATTTGCGATTTGACTATGATTTTATTGCAGCTTTCACTCTCATTTGAATCAATTAATTGTAGTCCTCTGTTTCGCTAACATAATTCTACAAACATATATGAGTAAAAAAATGCCATAATTTCTTTTCGCTTTTATGTTGTATAAAGAAATTTATCGAAACTCAATACGGCATATACAATTTTAGGCTCTACAATTTTTATTTATATGTAATTTTAATTTGTAAATACATAATGTATGAAAGTATAAATATTTAAAAAAACAGTTTAAAAAGACATTCTTTCCGCCAGAACGCAACTCGACTGTAATATACGATACATTGTATAGTAATTTTTGGAAAGCAAGGAAGATAAAGTTGGGTTAAACGCAAGTAGGAAGCGGAAAACGTACACGCAGAGGCACGAACATAAAGAACCAGATATTACAGCTGAGTTGAGTTCTGACGAATATATCCGTACACCAATTATTTTATCCTCCTTTCATAAAACCGGCGTTCATTGGACGATATATAAATGAATTCCAAGATTCGAGAACGTTAGTGTTGTAACATTTTGTTTTGTAAAGCTCATATCGTGAATTAGGTCATCTTCCAGGTACATACTAAGCCGAATCCTTGTTTTATCACCAAAGTATTGATGGTCCACAATAGTTGCCAATGTGTGAATAAAATGACTTTGGCATGGGTTATAATATCACAAACGATTCTTTTTTCGTCGCAATGAGCTCTATAAAAAGTAAAGCCTTTTACTAAGAGCATCTGCAACGGAATAAACCTTTTATATTGAATTGAAACTTCATATTTTCCATCACTAGTCACAGATTCATTCAACAAACATGGAGTCAGGATTCACATTTATTTGCGTTTGTATAATATAAATAAAGAACATAAATACATCTTGGTTTATATTTACAAATTTAAGGTTACCTTTATGATATTTTATGGCATAATTATAACAAAATGATAAATCTAATACAAATTGTATAATGTAAGCTAAATTTTGTAACAATGTCAGGAAAAAGTGGTCGAAGAGCACACAGTTTAAAATGATACAAACAGCAAAAATTTTAGAGAAATATCCAAAAATAGCAATATAAAAGGCTTTAGAATAAGTAAGACCTACTTTTCTTCTTCATCTTCAAAATATATGTAATGCTTCTTCTTATATAAATTTTGCATTTATACACGGTGCACAAGTACTAACAACTTTTTATATAATATTTATCTCTTGAAAAAGTTCCCAAAATAAGCTGTTAAAATCCATATTGCAGCACAATTTCTAAATATAAAACAGTGAATATAAAAATGCCATTTTTATAATTATATAAGAATTACTTTTAAAAACAAAGAGAATTATTTCTTTATTAGTATTTTCTAATTAGGCTAACTAATACGAATCTCTATGTAAACAAACGTTTTAAATTATATCCTTAAAGACGCAAGCTAGTTAAACAAGACAAAAATCAGTGTAAACGCCACGACTGCAAGTAAATGCCGTGCGACTTTACAAAAAAGTTAAGAGCCGTGGATAATGAGATACAGTTACAATGGTTGCCCTTTATTAGTACCGGGATTGCGTATAACGGCAAATGCGGAGAATGTTAGACAATGTTGCAGTGTCTAAAAATGCTCCTAGACACTCTTGGCCGACTCTGTTTGACTGGCTGGTGTTTCTTTGTTGTGGTGTCAAAGCAAGAGAGGTGAGTTGCTGTGTGCAGTTGCAGAATTGTCTTGTGGAAAATCTGCGACAACACTGGCATACGTAGTGGTCCAATAAATGAATGATCGATTCGTATGGCTATTTTGGGGCAACAAGATTGGCGTGACTAAAAATTACAGTGACTTGGGGACATAGCGTAAATGATGATAGTCCAGAAGTCAGCGTAGGCAGACAGTCAATATGACTTGCGGGAGCATGCACGCGTAGTGCACAGCAGATGTCAAACGTGCTATTGACAGGATTGGTAAGTGCACCTTCTTTATATAGTTTTGAAAACCAAAGCTCATTCGCCGTTGATGAACGGCAAATTTCGCTTGTTATAATTGGTGCCGTGTAAATGGAATTTGAAATTCATTTAGGCAATATGTCGGCGAATTTCCTCTGTGAAAAAAACATTCCTCTCGACGAGGCTTGATAGGTAATGTTCGAACCAATATAATCAACTGGTTATTATTCTATCCATAGCTATTAAATAATTGTACTGTAAATGCTGGGCTGCATCAAGCTTGTTGGTTGCTTTAACAATGGTATGATGGCAAATAACCACTAGGAATTGCTACGCAAATTGTAAGCAGTAGTGGTAGATCATATCGCGTGAAGCATAATAGAGCAGTATGAGGCATTGAGAGCCGCAGAGTGAAGATTGCAAGTTAGATTGCTACTGAAGTTGCCAGCTGTACGTTGAAATCTGGGCTGGTTGGATCGCCGTCAATGTGTTTGGATACAACCAAAGGAACTAGTGTGTGCTGAACTTTGTGGTGTTGATATTTGTTGTATGGTCACTGTGCAACTGATGAAGTTGGGATATGCATTTAAAGTGGCCTGTACCATGATATGAAGCCGATGACTACTTAGTGTTGCTACACAAGGCGTTAGCTATAAGTAGCTGGTCATAACAAAATAGGCAGTGTGAGCTCAGTTGTGATACATACATTGCAACAGTACAATGTAAATAAATAAATAAACACACATATATAAATTAAAATCAAATGGTAACGACAAAAGTTGTACTCAAACATTGCCGCAGTGACGGCATAATACCGAAAAACTGTTCAAAGATGATACACAATTATTAACTAAGAACAGCTGGTTATACCACCTGAGACAAGTGAGTGTGAGAGAATTAAATGAATCATATGGATCCATAGAGTTCACGTCGCGTGACATAGGGCGCAAGTAGTGCGCATAAAGTTAAACATTTGATACGTAGAATAACGAAAAATTACTATTTAAAATTATCAGTTATGAGATTGTAGGCAGATAGAGCCTGAGTCACGTGTAGAATGTTGTACGCTGTCAGGAACAAGCAGTTCAATAAACGGCTTAAACCTGTCTATGCTTCCTGAAATAAGTATCGCACCTTGCAAAATGATGAAGAATTTTGGCTGTCTGAGCAAAATTTTCTAAGGACCACGATAATTTGTAGTGGTGAAACAGCAGCGTCGTTACGAACGAGTACTCTCTTGCAGCTGTGGAGCTGCGGGTGAACGAAGACTGGACGAGGAGTATGTCTCGGCTGCTGTTCAGACATGTTACCGAAATGAAGTCGGAGGCGGGTAGCTTCGTATTGTGGGTCATCCTGTGCAGGTAGTAGACGTGGGAGCTGACTAGGCAGGCGAAGATCCATGCCATAAAGAGTTGTGACGCAGACGTTTTAATAGATTCACGAGTACGAGAACGCATGGCAAGTAGAACTAAAGGTAGTGCATCGACCCAGTTGCCATTAATGGACGAGGATGCTAAAGCAGCTTTGAGTTCCCTATGCATTCTTTCTACCATATCGTTAGATTGGGGATGGTAAGCAGTCGTCTGTTGTAAGGTGCATCCCATGAACCGCAAGGTTGTTTTGAAACGATCCGATGAGAAGCAAGTGCCTCTATCAGTGATGACCTCATTGGGAACACCATAATGGGATATCCATGCAGAGATAAAACCGTTAGTGACTTCGTCTGCAGAAATGGTGCCAAGAGGTAATGCCGCAGGCCATCGTGTAAATCTATCAATCATAGTTAGAAGGTAGCTGAAACCTTGAAACTATGTCAGATTAACTATGTCCATGTGGACTATTGCTAGGTGTGAAGTAGTTTAGAAATGTTGCAAATTAGAACGAATGTGCCGTGTGATCTTGTTTTTCTGGCAAATGGCACACTCAGAGACCCATCGTTTAGCGTTCTGCCTGAGCCTCTGACCCCAGAAACGATTTGTAAGACGTCGGACAGTCACCTTGCTTCCTGAATGAGAAATTGAGTGAATTGAGACGAAAATTTTTCTCTGAAGGCTGGTCCACAGAACCGGTTGGTTGGGTTGCGTTCCCGTCAAGTAAAGAACGGGTTAGTTTTCCCAGAGACTGCATAGGCACTTCAATATAACAATAATTGATTGCGCAGCAATGGTAACAATTCTTTAAAACAAGTTTGCGAGCTTGAAGTAAAAATCAATCCCATTGTATTTAACCAGTCGTCGAACAACATAACAAAACTACAGACAAACCCAACGCACTGACGCGTTTTGACCTTCCATTAGAGAGCCACATATCTAAATTTGATTTCCGTATATATTCAATTCGGGTTGATCCTCGACAGTCAGTTTGCCGTCGTGCTCTGATGATGATCATGGAAGGTCGAAACGCGTCAGTGTATTGCGGCTGGCGGTAGTTTTGTTATGTTGTTCGACGACTGGTTAAATACAATGGAATTGGTGTTTACTTGAAGCTCGCAAACTTGATTTAAAGAATTGTTACCACCAATCGCGCAATCATTTATTGTTATATTGTATTTCCTATATATTTATATGTGGCACAAGCTGCAAACAGTTAATGTTCGTGACTGCATAGAAATATTGCAGCCACCTTTTCCAATCAAGTTCAATGTATGCAAGACTGCTAGAGGTGAGAGCCGCATATCTAACTTGATTTCCATATATATTCAATACGATTTGACCTTAGATAGTCAGTTTGCCGTCGTACTCTGATGATGATCATGGAAGGTCGGAACGCGTCAGTGCGTTGCGGCTGGTGGTTGTTTTGTTATATTGTTCGGCATACTTAATTGGTGGGGTGACGGGCTACTGATGTTTGAATGTGAGTGTCACCACGCTTTTCTGTTTGCTGGAGGGATGGCGTTAGTGCAGATTTCCTGACGGTCACGAAGTTGTTTGTGAATGGCGATGGCGAAGGTAGTTGTAACGGTAAAGTGCATCTGCAATGAAGTTTAGTTCGCCCCTGATATGAAATATGTCGAATTGACAATCGCTCAGACGTGACAGCTCTCTTTCCACTCTGGCAGAGTGCTTGGTGACTGTTGGAGTCGAGTTTCAATTTACACTAACTAATGGTGCATGGTCTGTGAGGAAACAAATTTGCTGCTGCTAATAATGCTGATAAAGTGTCGCAATGCGTCATGAATAGCGAGGAGTTGTCGACCGAAAGTGTCGTATCTCGTGTCTGCAGGTTAGAGAGTACGCGAGTAGAAACTGATGGGCTTCCGAAATCCTTCGATCTCTTGTTCCAATGTGGCTCCAATAGCAAACTCGGAAGCATTTGACATTAGTAGAACTGGACGTTGAAAATCTGGATGTGTTAGCATTGTAGCATTTGCTAATGAGTTGATGGCGAGTCTAAGTAATTCCTCGTCTTCAGGTGACCAAGTAATGATGGAAATCTTGCTAAGTCCTTTTCGATTCCGCAGTTGCCTGCAAAAAAGATAGAGTTGTCTTGAAAGACCGGGAAGGAACTTGCGATAGTACTTTAGGACTCCCACAATTTTCTGCAATTCGTTAACAGTCTTTGTTAACTTGATATTCCTGACTTAATTCGCCTTTGACAGCAAAGGTTAAATACTTTGTGGCATGATACGATGCCCTAGGAAATCAACGGATGTAGTCACAGTTGTATAAGTGTGAGAGGGCATTTCGTAAATGTTAGACATGATATTCTAAGTATGAACTGGAAACCATTATGTAAGCGAGATATAATATACATTAAGTGGCGTCGTCGCGAAGTATGTTGTCCATGAATTTTTGAAATGTCCGTGTAGCACACTTGAGTCCAAAAGGCATGTAGAGATATTCGAAAAGGCCAAATGGAGTGATGCCTGCAGTCTTTTCAATATCTTTTGACGCTACCGGGATGTAATGGTAGACTTGTCTGAGGTCAATCACTGAGAAGAAATTGGTACTGCTTTGTTTTTCATGTGAGGTGTTAATTTTGGGAATAGGATATGCATCAAATTTGATCACCGAATTTAGCTTGCGATAATGTCCGCAGGCTCTGTACGATCCGTTAGATTTGGAGACTAGGTGCAGTGGTGACGCCCGTAAACTTTTTGATGGTCTGATCATTCACTCTTCCAATAGACTTGAAAATTCCACTTGGGCAGCTTTCCGTTTAGCTGGGGCCAGTGTTCGCTTCCTGAGTGCAATAGGTTGTCCTGCTGTGACGATATGATGCATCGTTTTGGAGACTCGTAGCTCTGACTTGCTGGGATCGAACAGCGACTTTTGTTCTCAAAGAGCTGCTGATATCTCTGCTAAATGATGCACTGGGTTTGGCTGAATGACCTGTAACTCCAAACGCTTGGAGGCAAGTGTCGAAGAAATTTGCTCAAGTCCGTTGGATGAGTCGATGATCTTTTGATTGGCAAGACCTATTTTTTTGTGTGAGACCTTGGCTACGATGAAGTTGTGAGTAAATTCACGACCTAAACCTATGTTGAGCATGCGATGCTGGTAGCCATAAGTAGGCATGGGCTCCTTTGCGGCTGTTGCAAGTAAAAGGCCTAGAGACATCTCGGCCGTTGAATCAGCCTTGAGAACTGAGACTGCTGCACCTGTATTTGCGATGAATACTTCGCCAGTTCTGAAATCGAGAAGACGCAGTACTTTGATGGGCTGTTTGGCCGGTCATACAAACAAGTAGGCTGGTCATTGCTAATGGCATTGTCAATTTTGCTGTCTATGTGGCATATTCGGCGTAAACGAAAAGAGTCAATGGAAATTTTTTAAATCAAGTTTGCAAGCTTGAAGTAAACACCAATCCCATTATATTTAACCAGTCGTCGAACAACATAACAAAACTACCGCCAGCCGCAACGCACTGACGCGTTTCCACCTTCCATGATCATCATCAGAGTACGACGGCAAACTGACTATCGAGGATCAAACCGCATTGAATATATATGGAAATCAAATTTAGTTATGCGGCTCTCACCTCTAGCAGTCTCGCATACATTGAACATAGAGACGCATAACTAAATTTGATTTCCATATATACTCAATGCGGTTTGATCCTCGATAGTCAGTTTGCCGTCGTACTCTGATGATGATCATGGAAAGTCGAAACGCGTCAGTGCGTTGCGGCTGGCGGTTGTTTTGTTATGTTGTTCAACGACTGGTTCAATATAATGCGATTGGTGTTTACTTCAAGCTCGCAAACGTGATTTAAATAATTGTTACCACCACCCGCGCAATCAATTTTTGTTAAAGTCAATGGAAATGTCATATTGTAAGAGATTGCTTCCTGGTGGCGCCGTTGATGCCGTTGATGCGCAAAAGTAGGGTCTTCTACTTTCTACGCGATACGATTCCCGATCCTGATGCTTCACTGCGCCTGTATTCTGAGGACTGGCCTAACAACTGTCAAATTGGTATTCAGTCAAGAATTATTCCGAACGGCGGAGACAGACTTGACATGAATAAAAAATTTCTGGTGATTATGCACGAGTTATTTGCGGCATATTTATTAAAAGATTGCTGAGATCTAGATCGCCGCCTACTTTTTTTGGGTGGGAAAGTGGATCGTGCACTCACCTGATTCAGCTCAGATCTCCCTATCGTTAATCCTACTACAATTTTAGCCATGTTCGCTATTGTACTCTCTAAAGAGGTGATCCTATCATTCTGCGGGGAAGGACAAAAAGTGACGAATTTTACTTAGGTTCTAAAATTCTAAATTCTAACTTGCATCGTTCTGATAAGTCATCTATGGAGAGAGAGAGAGTTGGGGACCTGTCTGACGAACAATTTTAATGACTGTGGAAGTTTATTAATAAAAAACCTCAGCTTCATGATATTGGTTTTATACCAAAGTTTCCGCAATTTTCTTTAAAATCTCGATGGAGCAAAGGTTTGGCATTCCTAATTGCGCATACATATTTATTATATGCTCAGTTTCATTGGGACCCAACAAGACTTTCACTTCATTTTATAGGCTTAAATGGCTTTGGGCAGTTTTCTAATCGCCTCAAGTTTTGGTTAAATCCTTCTCTGCAATTCGGAAGGTAGTTTTGCGAAAACCTTTGACAGTTTTTGATGACTGTCATAATTTAGAAACGGAGGGAATGCAGAGACTATGCGTATAAAGAATAATTCGCTATCTCCATCCCATAAAAGTACATCAACATTTAAAATTGGACCCAACATTCTAACAATCTTACGGAATCGTTAAAAAAATTATATCAAAAGCAAGCGAAAATAAATGTATAAAACGACTGGGAAATTTAAAGCGTAAGTGCCCTATAAAAATTGCAACTACTAATTAAGCGCTTACCAAAAACTGCTTCCACAGTTGAAACTGACAAGATCTGCTTCGATGTACGCAGAAAACTGACGAAATCTGCCCCCCAAAAATCAGAATCCAAATCCGTGTCCGCGAGTGTAATGTTTTGCGCGATTTACCAGACTAAATGTGATTTCACAAAATCACAAATTAGCTTTCACAATTTTGGCGTGATTTACTGACTAAATCCACAATTTGGCACAATTCGTACGTTGGAGGGAAAAGCTTTGAAAGACAGAAAACGCTCCTTCATAAACAATTTGCTTTCAAACAAAAGATACCTATAAGACCTTGTCTTAAGAAAGATTCACAAACAGGGTGAAGAAAAGGGTGGTTCTGTGTACTAACGTCGATTTACTGTCTTCATACGATAATAAATAAAAAAGAAACACAGTTTATTGTATTTATGTCAAAAGTTTTGTGATATAAAAACAAGTCTAGAAACAGAACTGTTCTCAGGATCCAGGCGCCTTCGCCAATTTGAAAACACCCCGGCTGCAAGAGGTCAAGAGCCGTGAATATTGAGATACAGTTACTGTTGGTGGCCCTTATTAGGAGCGGAATTGCGTTCTCTGGCAAGTTAGGCAGTGTTGTAGTGTCTACAAATAGTCCTAGACACTTGAGGTCAACTCTGGTTCAATGGCTGGTGTTCCTTTATTGTGCCGTCGAAACCAGAGTGGTGAGTTCTTGTGTAAAGGCTCAAAATTGTATTGTTGAAAATCTGCGATATCACTATGAATGCTGCCATGCGTAATGGTCCAATAAAAGGTGGTCGATTTGTATGGCTAGTTGTACTGCAACAATATTAGTGTGACTGAAAACCCCAATGACTAGGTGACACAGCGTAAATGATGCAAGTCCAGAAGTCAGCGTAGGTAAACAGACAATATGTCGTGAGACAGCATGTGCTCGTAGTGTCCACATTTGCTTAAATCTGCTATTGTGAAGTTTGTACTGTGTTGCCTGAGGATGGTGCTGGAAAGTAGGCACCGAAACGTCGCCAGAAAACAAAGATGTGATAGAACCGCATTTCCAGTTGAACAGAGAAGAAGTCAACCCGATCAAAGACAAAACAAAATTGGAAAGTGTTATCAATCGGATCATTGGGTAACTTACTACTTACTTACTTTACTGCGGCTGATTCCTTTTGGAGGATAAGCCGGCTCCAATTTCCATGGAGTTTCTTGGGAATTTGGTACAAGTGGTGTCCCCTCACCACTGCCCGTGTACAGCTATTACCCGCGTACACAAAACGCGGCATTGGATTAATTCTGTCATTGGTTTTTACTTCTGGTCATAATCGAAATAATTTGATACTAGGTGCGCAATACCTAATACACAATTGATTTACATCCTTTATTGATGTAACGGCTCTGAAAAATTCACCGACACACTACGAGCACATGATCTCTCATGTCATATGAAGCCTCGAGTGTTTGAAAAATTCGACTATTTCTGAAGAAATAAAAATTTGAAAACATTCAGTATTTTAAAATAGCGGCGTAAGATAGGTCGCTTGTACGAGAATTCGTGAATGTTTTGATTTCGAAACGCAGCACCCAGCAGATCAATGTGCAAAGATCGACCCTTTACAAAAAAATTTGCAGGCTATTAATAAAGCATAAAAATCTTATGAATAAATTAATAAGCAGTGCATATTTTAGCGGAATATATATTCTGAGTGTCAAAATAATTTTTTCAAATTTGAGAATAAATTCGTTTAAATTGGCTTCTTAGGTCGGTCATTTGTTAATTAAATAAAGTTGAACTTAATAGCTAACAAGATTTTGCCACATATCTGCAATTACTAGAGCAAGATAAAAGTTTTAAAATGGGCCAGGCCGGGAATTGAACCCGGGCCCTCTCGCACCCGAAGCGAGAATAATACCACTAGAATACTTGGCCACGTCCAATTAAAGCGAAATGCAACTATTAGACCAAAAACAGTAATACCTATGAAATAATAATTTTAAATTTCCTGTCATGTACAACAATAAATATTGTCGTCAATTTGCATTTATTTACATATTTCATCAAGCGTCTTCCATATAATGTTGTTTTGAATGAAAGATATTTAGTGTAATAATGTTTTATCCATCAAAACTAAGTCAGATTACATACTGTTGTCTAGAGAATTGTGTATCAAATTCATAATAAAAGTGTACATTTAACATTCCTGCGTCATTTTTGATAATGAAGCCTCCAGTGTTTGAAAAATTCGACTATTTCTGAAGAAATATAAATTTGCAATCAAAGAGTATTTTAAAATAGCGTCGCAAGAAAGGTCGCTTGTACGAGATTTCGTGAAAGTTTTGATTTCGAAACGCTGCACTCTGCAGATCAATGTGCCAAGATCGACCCTTTACAAATATATTTGCAAGCTTCTCATGAAGCATAAAAATCTAATGAATGAATTATTTAGCAATGCGTAGTATAGCGGAATATATATTATGAGAGCTAAAATAATTTTCACTCATTTGAGAATAAATTCGTTTAAACCGGCTTCTTAGGTCGTTTATTTGTTAATTAAATGAAGTTGAACTAAATAACTAACATGACTTTGGCACAAATATGCAGTTACTAGAGCAAGTTAAAGGTTTTAAAATGGGCGAACCTGGGAATTGAACTCGGGACCTCTTGCTACCGAAGAGCGAATCATACACCAAGACCACTTGCCCACGTCAAATTAAAGCGAAATGCCAATATTACCCCAAAAAACAGTAATACCTTTGTAATTATAATTTAAAATTTCGTGCCATCTACAACAATTGATATTGTCGTCAATTTGCATTGTTTTACGTATTTTATCAAGCGTCTTCTATATAATGTTATTTTGAACGAAGGATATTTAGTATAATAATATTTAATCCATCAAAACGTAGTCAGATTACATACTGTCGCATAGAACATTGCGCATTAAATTCATAATTAAAGTGTACATTTTACATTCCTGCCTCATTTTTAATAATGAAGCCTCGAGTGTTTGAAAAATTCGACAATTTCTGAAGAAATATAAATTTGAAAACATTCAGTACATTAAAATAGCGGCGTAAGAAATGTCGTTTGTACGAGAATTCGTGAAAGTTTTCATTTGGAAACGTAGCACTCTGCACATCAATGTTCAAATATCGACTCTTTACAAATATAATTGCAGGCTATTATAAAGCATAAAAATCTAAAAAATGAATTAATTAGCTATTCGTAGTATAGCGGAATATATATTATGAGAGTTAAAATAATTTTCTCGCATTTGAGAATAAATTCGTTTAAATTGGCTTCCTCGGTCGTTTATTTGTTAATTAAATAAAGTTGAACTTAATAACTAACATGATTTCGGCACATATGTGCAATTACTAGAGCAAAGCATATGTTTTAAATTGGGCCAAGTCGGGAATTTGGACCCGGGACCTCTCGCACCATTTGCAAGGATCATAACCCTAGACCACTTGGCCACGTGGAATTAAAGCGAGATGCAACTATAAGTCCAAAAAGCAGTAATACCGTTGAAATTATAATTTTAAAATTCGTGCCATCTGCAACAATTTTCGTCAAATTGCATTTTTTTACGTATTTTATCAAGTGTCTTCCATATAATGTTATTTTGAACGAAGGATATTTAGTATAATAATATTTAAACCATCAAAACATAGTCAGATTACATAATGTCGTCTAGAATATTGCGTATTGAATTCATAATTAAAGTGTACATTTAACATTCCTGCGTCATTTTTGATAATGAAGCCTCCAGTGTTTGAAAATTTCGAAAATTTCTGAAGAAATATAAATTTGAAAACGTTCAATATATTAAAATAGCAGCGTAAGAAAGGTCTTTTGTACGAGCTTTTGTGAATTTTCTGAACTCGAAACGCTGTACTCTGCAGATCAATTTGCAAAAATCGACCCTTTACAAACATATTTGCAGGCTATTAATAAAGCAAAAAATCTAATGAATAATTTAATTAGGAGTGCATATTTTAGCGGAATATATATTATGAGAGTTAAAATAATTTTCTCGCATTTGAGAATAAATTCGTTTAAATTGGCTTCTTAGGTCGATTATTTGTTAATTAAATAATGTTGAATTTAATAACTAACATGATTTTGGCACATATGTGCAGTTACTAGATTAAGGTAAATGTTTTAAAATGGGCCAAGCCGGGAATTGGACCCGGGACCTCTCGCACCCGAAGCGAGAATCGTACCCCTTGTTCACTTGGCCACTTCGAATTAAATTGAAATTAAACTATTATTCAAAAAAACAGTAATACCTTTGTAATTATAATTTTAAATTTCGTGCCATCTACAACAATTGATATTTTCGTCAAATTGCATTGTTTTACGTATTTTATCAAGCGTCTTCCATATAATATTATTTTGAACGAAGGATATTTCGTATAATAATGTATAATCCATCAAAACTTGGTCAGATTACATACTGTCGTCTATAATATTGCGTATTAAATTCATAATTAAAGTGTACATTTAACATTCCTGCGTCATTTTTGATAATGAAGCCTCCAGTGTTTGAAAATTTCGAAAATTTCTGAAGAAATATAAATTTGAAAACGTTCAATATATTAAAATAGCAGCGTAAGAAAGGTCTTTTGTACGAGCTTTTGTGAATTTTTTGAACTCAAAACGCAGTACTCTGCAGATCAATTTGCAAAAATCGACCCTTTACAAACATATTTGCAGGCTATTAATAAAGCAAAAAATCTAATGAATAATTTAATTAGGAGTGCATATTTTAGCGGAATATATGTCATGAGATTTAAAATAATTTTCTTGCATTTCAGAATAAATTCGTTTAAATTGGCTTCTTAGGTCGATTATTTGTTAATTAAATAATGTTGAATTTAATAACTAACATGATTTTGGCACATATGTGCAGTTACTAGATTAAGGTAAATGTTTTAAAATGGGCCAAGCCGGGAATTGAACCCGGGACCTCTCGCACCCGAAGCGAGAATCATACCCCTAGACCACTTGGCCACTTCGAATTAAATTGAAATTAAACTATTATTCAAAAAAACAGTAATACCTTTGTAATTATAATTTTAAATTTCGTGCCATCTACAACAATTGATATTTTCGTCAAATTGCATTGTTTTACGTATTTTATCAAGAGTCTTCCATATAATATTATTTTGAACGAAGGATATTTCGTATAATAATGTATAATCCATCAAAACTTGGTCAGATTACATACTGTCGTCTATAATATTGCGTATTAAATTCATAATTAAAGTGTACATTTAACATTTCTGCCTCATTTTTGTTAATGAAGCCTCCAGTGTTTGAAAAGTTCGACAATTTCTGAAGAAATATAAATTTGAAAACATTCAGTATTTTAAAATAGCGGCGTAAGTAAGGTCGGTTGTACGAGATTTCGTGATAGTTTTGAATTCGAAACGCAGCACTCTGCAGATCAATGTGCAAAGTTTGACCCTTCACAAATATATTTGCAGGCTATTAATAAAGCATAAAAATCTAATAAATAAATTAATTAGCAGTGCATATTTTAGCGGAATATATATTATGAGAGTTAAAATAATTTTCTCGCATTTGAGAATAAATTCGTTTAAATTGGCTTCTTAGGTCGGTCATTTGTTAATTAATTAAAGTTGAACTTAATAACTAACATGATTTTGGCACATATGTGCAGTTACTAGAGCAGGGTAACAGTTTTAAAACGGGCCAACCCGGGAATTGAACCCGGGACTTCTCGCACCCGGAGAGAGAATCATAAACCTAGATCACTTGGCCACGCGGAATTCAAGCGAAATGCAACTATTAGACCAAAATGCCGTAATAGCTTTGAAATCTTAATTTTAAATTTCGGGCCATGAACAACAATTAATATTGTAATCAATTTGTATTGTTTTAGATAATTTATCAAGCGTCTTCCATATAATATTATTTCGAATGAAGGATATTTCGTATAATAATGTTTAATCCATCAAAACTTAGTCAGATAACATACTGTCGTCTAGAATATTGCGTATTAAATTCATAACTAAAGTGTACATCTAACACTCCTTCGTCATTTTTGATAATGTAGCCTCCAGTGTTTGAAAAATTCGACAATTTCTGAAGAAATATAAATTTGGAAACATTCAGTATTTTAAAATAGCGGCGTAAGTAAGGCCGTTTGTACGAGATTTCGTGAAAGTTTTGAATTCGAAACGCAGCACTCTGCAGATCAACGTGCAAAGATCGACCCGTTACAAATATATTTGCAGGCTATTAATAAAGAAAAAAATCTAATGAATAAATTAATTAGCAGTGCATATTTTAGCGGATTATATATTATCAGAGTTAAGATAATTTTCTCGCATTTGAGAATAAATTAGTTTAAATTGGCTTCTTAGGTCGGTCATTTTTTAATTAATTAAAGTTGAACTTAATAACTAACATGATTTTGGCACATATGTGCAGTTACTGGAGCAACGTAGAAGTTATAAAACGGGCCAACCCGGGAATGGAACCCGGGACCTCTCTCACCCGAAGCGAGAATCATATCCATAGACCTCTTGGCCACGTACAGTTAAAGCGAAATGCAACTATTAGACCAAAATGCCGTAATACCTTTGAAATCGTAATTTTAAATTTCGGGCCATGAACAACAATTAATATTGTGGTCAATTTGTATTGTTTTAGATATTTTATCAAGCGTCTTCCATATAATATTATTTTGAACGAAGGATATTTCGTATAATAATGTTTAATCCATCAAAACTTAGTCAGATTACATACTGTCGTCTAGAATATTGCGTATTAAATTCATAACTAAAGTGTACATCTAACACTCCTTCGTCATTTTTGATAATGAAGCCTCCAGTGTTTGAAAAATTCGACAATTTCTGAAGAAATATAAATTTGGAAACATTCAGTATTTTAAAATAGCGGCGTAAGTAAGGCCGTTTGTACGAGATTTCTTGAAAGTTTTGAATTCCAAACGCAGCACTCTGCAGATCAACGTGCAAAGATCGACCCGTTACAAATATATTCGCTATCTATTAATAAAGCAAAAAATCTAATGAATAAATTAATTAGCAGTGCATATTTTAGCGGATTATATATTATCAGAGTTAAGATAATTTTCTCGCATTTCAGAATAAATTCGTTTAAATTGGCTTTTTAGGTGGGTCATTTGTTAATTAATTAATGTTGAACTTAATAACTAACATGATTTTGGCACATATGTGCAGTTACTAGAGCAAGGTAGTAGTGTTGAACCGGGCCAACCCGGGAATGGAACCCGGGACCTCTCTCACCCGAAGCGAGAATCATATCCATAGACCTCTTGGCCACGTAGAGTTAAAGCGAAATGCAACTATTAGACCAAAATGACGTAATACCTTTGAAATCGTAATTTTAAATTTCGGGCCATGAACAACAATTAATATTTTGGTCAATTTGTATTGTTTTAGATATTTTATCAAGCGTCTTCCATATAATATTATTTTGAACGAAGGATATTTCGTATAATAATGTTTAATCCATCAAAACTTAGTCAGATTACATACTGTCGTCTAGAAAATTGCGTATTAAATTCATAACTAAAGTGTACATCTAAAACTCCTTCGTCATTTTTGATAATGTAGCCTCCAGGGTTTGAAAAATTCGACAATTTCTGAAGAAATATAAATTTGGAAACATTCAGTATTTGAAAATAGCGGCGTAAGTAAGGCCGTTTGTACGAGATTTCTTGAAAGTTTTGAATTCCAAACGCAGCACTCTGCAGATCAACGTGCAAAGATCGACCCGTTACAAATATATTCGCTATCTATTAATAAAGCAAAAAATCTAATGAATAAATTA
>JAQBSW010009696.1:0-27551 GCA_029291075.1 Eudiplozoon nipponicum | reverse complement strand
CTTCATTTAGTTCTAGCCATAGTTTAAACTGGTTGACCGTCGGCCCTGGACATTCGCTGCAATCAGGCAGTTGGAATATAATGTTATATTGGTTTCGAAGATTCTTCCAGCACCCAGGCAGACAAGTGGTCTCCTTCTGCATCTTAGGGGTACATATATACGTTATTGAACTTATTCTCTCAGGCCTCCATATGCATACACGTTTAGTTTGACAGTCTATCGTCTTAACCCATTTTCTAATGAAATCAAGTCCCAATATGGACGTTTGCTTATTCGAAACAACAAAAGACATATGATAGACATTTTCATTTATTAACAACTTCGTGTCCCACTCACCAACAGCCACCATCGATGCAACCGATGCCTGACATAAACTTTCTCTCGTAGATTTTACATTGTTCAATGGCCAAATCAATGGTAATACCGACACATCAGCTCCAGTATCCAATTGCATTATTACTGGCTGTCCGTTGAAGAGATCTAAAAATTTAACTTTAATGAAAATTCTTACATTTCGCAATGTTTCCCACACTTCCTTTTCTTCAAAGGCTATCTGGTTCGGACCACTTTTTTGTTTGTTCTGCTGGTCTTCATTCGATCTACCCGTCGGAGCCACCAAAGGATTAATATTTGTGCCCTGCTCTCGCCCACCTTTATTTGTGAGATTATGAACCCTGTTTCCCCACTGAACTGGCCGTTCTCGAGGAGCAGTACTTTGGTTCTGCTGACACTTATACGCCGTATTCGTCGGAGCTGGAGTCCTTACTTACTGACTTTGCTTCCAGGCCACTGGCTGCTGCCTTCTGTCGCGGAATTGATTATTATGCCGCGAAGAATTCCAGTATGGCACGTCGCTCCTGCCAGATGTTGTAACTGGACCCATGCGTGGAGATGCAGCTGCCACTTTTTTGTCATCATGGACGAACATTGAAGAGCCTGAATTCTCTCTTCCAGGCCTCCCAGGCGCAGGATATTGCACCGTATCTGGTAGGATCCAGCAGCACGAACATGATGGCCTCATGTGGCTGCAAGCCGGGTAAAGACTAGGTAAGCTTCGAGAACCACCTCTTGTTACGTGCCATGGTATCCATGGGCATCTCACCCAGTAATGGTTTCAGGCTGTATAATTCTGAAAACAATTGCTGAGGCCTGGCCCGGAAATGATCCAACACGCGTCTTTTGTATTCTTCATACGTGAGGTCAACCGGCAATTCCAATTGGACTGCTACTGTCCGGTCCACTAATTCCTGGACAGCCACACGCACAATAGGTGCTTCTAATATAAATTCTCTGGCTCGAACTGATGCTTCAAATTTTTCGAACCACAACCGTGGACTTTCCACATCTAGTGGTGCCAACATCGGCTTAAACTCTGATGACGGTCTGAAATAACTCGTCGATTCGGCTGAAAACGCCGGCATATTTCCTCCTGATTCCTCTTCGGCGCGGTCGCCATTGTTATGTCCACCTATGTTGGATGGTCCACGTACATGTATGTCGTCAGTGTTTATTATTAGCGTATCGTCCAGACGAGACTTAATTATGCCTAATTCTGCAGTTAAATTATTCATTTGAGAAGTCAGTCCCTGAATCAACGTTTCCAACCCATCGAAGCCATATTAAATGTACTACACATGCTTTATTTTTACTCAATTATATATAGAATTTTGCTCGCACAACGAGCATCGATTTAATAAAACAAATTTACACATATTAATTAATTTATGTTCACTTCGGCTCGAAGTCTGCTTTTATCATTGGGCTGACTGCTTCATTCTTATACGGGCGCTTCTGCGAGGAATTTCTGTTGAAATAATGTCTGCCCTAGATAAGACCCTTTGTTCATTATTTGTCTTAAAGGTGGCTATTGCCACAGGTAGTAGATGTGGGAGCTGACTAGGCAGGCGTAAATCTTTGCAATACAAAAGTTGTATCGCAGACGTTTTAATAGATTCACGAGTGCTGGTCGGCAGAATTGGCTTGTTGGGCTGCGTACCCATAAAGTAAGCAATTGGTAAGCTTTCCCAGAGATGGCATATGGACTTGGTGGGCTGATGGGCTGCTGGTCTTTGAATATGAGCTTCACCGCGCAGTTCCGTTTGCAGGAGGGATAGTATTAGTGCAGGTTCACTGAGTGTCACGGAGTTGACAGAGAATGGCGACGGCGTAGATGGTTTTAGTGAGACGTCTGGCCTGGGAAGGTCGTCCGAAATGAAATGTTGACATGAATAATGTCGAATTGCCATTCGCTTAGACGTGAAAGCTGTCTTTCTACTCTGGCAGGGTACTTGGCGACAGTTGAAGTCGCGTTTCAAAGTGAGCTTACAAATAGTCCATGATCTGTGAAAAAACAAAATCTGCTGCTGCCAATGATGCTGATAAAATGGCGCACTGCGTCGTGGAAGGCGAGGAGTTCTCGATCGAAAGTGTCGTTTCTCAATTCTACTGTTTGTTGAGTACGCGAATAGAAACTGATAGGTTTGCGAAATCTGTCCACCTCTTGTTCTAAAGTGGCTCCAATAGCGATTTCAGAAGCATCTGTCGTGAGTAGAAATGGTCGTTGAAAATCTGGATGCGTTAGCATTGTAGCATTTGCTAACGAATTGATAGCGATTCGAAGAAATTTCTTGACTTCAGATGACCAATTTATGATCGATTTCTTGCTAAGTCCTTTTTGATACCGCAGGTGCCTTTACGAAGGATAAAGTTGTCTTGAAAGGCCGCGAAGGAACTTGCGATAGCAGTTTAGGACTTCCAAAATTTTCTGAAACTCGCTAACAGACTTTGGTGACTTGATCTTTCTGATTGAATTCGCCTTTGACGGCAAAGTTGGAATACCTTGTGGCATAATACGATGCCCTAGGAAGTCCACGAATGTAGTTGCAATCTGCGTCTTGTCACAATTGATCTTGAGTCCGTGGTTGGATAAGTGTGAGAAAACATTTCGTCGATGCTTGGCATGATATTCTTAGTCAGGAATGAATACCATTATGTCATCGAGATATAACATATTGTAAGCGGCGTCGTCGCAAAGTATGTTGCCCATGAATCTTTGAAATGTCTGTGTAGACCACTCAAGTCCAAAAGGCACGTAAAGATGTTCGGCAAGGCCAAATAGAATGATGACCGCAGTCTTTTCAGTATGTTCTGGCGCTACCGAGATGTGGTGGTAGGCTTGCCCGAGGTCAATCACTGAGAATAAATTGCTGCCGTTTAATTTTTTAACTAAGGTTTTAATATTGGGAATAGGATGTGCATCAGATTTTGTCACTGAATTTAACTTGCGGTAAACTCCGCAGGCTTTGTACGATCCGTTTGATTTGTAGACTAAGTTCAGTGGTGATTCCCATGAACCTTTCGATGGTCTGATGATTCCCTCTTCCAACAGCCTTGAAAATTCCTCTTGGGCAGCTTTCAGTTTAGC
Source organism: Eudiplozoon nipponicum (assembly GCA_029291075.1). Taxonomy (NCBI): domain Eukaryota; kingdom Metazoa; phylum Platyhelminthes; class Monogenea; order Mazocraeidea; family Diplozoidae; genus Eudiplozoon; species Eudiplozoon nipponicum. The sequence goes on along the minus strand of JAQBSW010009696.1, from coordinate 24,127 downwards.
AGGAGCCAGTGGTCGCTTCTTGAGTGCAATAGGTTGTCCTTCTGTGACGATAAAGAATAGTTCGCTATCTCCATCCCAAACAGGAACATCAATATATAAATTTGGGCCTCACATTCTAACAATCTTAGAGGATCTTAAAAGCATAAAATTATAAGCAAGATGAAATGTATAAAAGAACTTTTAAGCGAGACGCTTACCAAAATCTGCTTCCACAGTTGAAACAGAACCCGCAGTGCGGTCGTGAATGAGCATAGAACACAGATAAAATTAGTTCTTTCACAAAGTCACATGTCACAGTTCTGCACGTTCGTACAGTCATTTATGTTCTTACACAAAATCAAAAGAAAATTATGCATACACATTCCAATATGGCACACGAGATCAGCACGTGTACAGTTTTGTACGCAGGGGGAAATTTTTAAATTGGACACCTTCCCTCATAAAATAAATTCCCAACAAAAAATTGTCCACAAGACCTCGACTTTAGAAAGATTCACAACCAGAGTAGAAAGTGGTATATGCTAATGTCAATTTACTGTACACAAAAAAGATAAAATGAAAAATAAACACAGTCGATTGTATTTATACCAAAAGTTTTGTGATTTGCTAACAAGTAAAAAACATTACTTTTTTCAATATCCTGACGCGGTCGCCAATTTTGTAAACGCCCAGCAGCTTCAAGTAATTACCATACGACATTACATAGTCAGCAAGGAGCCAGTGTGGCTGGGATTGTGTACTATTGGAGAACTCTTATTATGGCCGGTATTACGTTCTCGGGCAAATGCCGAGAAAGTAAGATAGTATAGCAGTGTCTATAAGTACTCCTAGACACTTGAGGCAAGCTCTGGTTGACTGGGTTGTTGTTCCTTCTGTTGTGGCGTTGACATCAATGACGAGTTCGTAGCTGAGTAATCTCATTGAAGATGTGCAGTAACTGGCACACGTGAAGGTCCAATAAGTATATGTTGCTCCGTCTCACGAGTTGTGCAGCAACAAGATTGGCTTGACTGAAATTGACAATGTGTGTGAAGCAATTCCAAAAATCAGCGTAAGTGAAAAGCCCGTATAACTGCACACAGCACGCACACGTAGAACACTGACTATCATGGTAAATTCACCGTGCTTAAATACTTTCGAAATCAAAATCTTGCACGCTGTTGGTTAACGGCAAATCTCGCATGTTTTAATTGGTGCCGCGTAAATTGAATTTGAATTTCATTTACGCAATATGTCGGCGAATTGTTCTTGAGCCGTTACACTTTCTTCGAAATGATTACTGATTTATTACTGGAGATAGTGATGAAAAGTATATATGTTAAAAATATTCCGGCAAGATTTGCAAATGTTTAGATGTTGCCAGCATAGACTTAAATTTACCTAATATAGTAAGTGGCGCAAATTACACACAGTTTTTCGTTTTAATAAATACTTGTTTTTGGTTAGTCTTTCCTACCGTTGGAGCCTATGTGGCATCTCATTAAATCAAAAGTGACAATTATCCACATCCAATCTATCATTATGGAGCAAACAATATTCTACCTTGATAACTGTTATTAAATTTCTGATTTATAAAACTACATAATCATTGTGTGCGTGAGTCCTCAGGTAATTTATTCAAACTGATTTAGTGAGCTTGATATGAACACTATAAACTAGGTATTATATAAATTAACAAAGGCAACTCAAATAGTTATTAAGTATCATCTTTGTTGGGAATTTTTTCAGTACTGTCTTGAATTTTGCCACGGACAGGGCTCGAATCTAGCACATTCGCTTCGGAGTCTGTAACTGAAAATTATGTACTATGCAGCAGGATGGTGCAGTGGATAATCACGAATTCCGAAACAAATGTAAAGCGGTTCGAGCCCGATCCACGAGAAAATTCTGGAAAGTATTTGATGTACTCCCAATAAGGTCGAACACGGTCTACTTGATGAATTTTCTGTGCTACTATAAAGAATTCTATAAATATATATTTAATGGTATTTGAATTTATATCAATAATCATTACCACCACTTGCACAATCAAGGACTTTAATTTTACATATCTTCAGTTAAACACCATTAGCACAGGTAGCGTAGTGTCTTTTCTATAATGACAGATTATGAGTAGCTCTTTTAAATATTTTTTCTAAAAATGTACCTTATAACCCCCAACTGAAGAAAGGCTACGGGTCCTACTAGTGGAGATTTAACGGATCTTCCAGTGAGTTACGCCTAGCCACAGGAAAAGAACTACCTTTCTATCGGTGACCACTCAACCGTAAAAAGTTGCATCCCTCGCTTTGACACTTAAAAATATCGGCATATCTATTACGCGAAATGTACTACTCGCAAAATCCGTCTACAAGGTCACGCGATTCACCTCTCCTGTGCTTGAAATTTGGACTTTGGCCACAAGAATGCAACCTACCAGTACATAAAATTTCGAACTTTTACTTTAGCACACATATCACGTTTTATGGTGCTAAATTTATTCTCCAAGTTCAGGAGTATCTTTGAGATGAGATGGAGTAGCTTCTCAAAGTGCGAGTCCGTATTGCAACTTTGGTTCCTGCTGTCGGTACAATTTATCCAAGCATATGAGCTTCATTGGCCACTCTAGATCTATTGCATCACAGACATCCAGATTGGCAGGTAATTCTGCTATGGGTATGCTGTTTGCAACAATTCTACTTGTTCACGTGCATCTGACCAAAGGATCACCAGCCCACGAACAGGACACAAAGAGCTAGTGTCTAGAATGAGTTCTGTATATTCACGCTCTCCTAATACTCAAAAAACTCTCCAGGCATTTGCCGAAAAATTTCTCCCAGGCCAAATTGAGGGCCATCGCCAGCAGCTGCTCTTCTTTAAATCAAATTTGCGAGCTTGAAATAAAAACCTATCTCATTGTATTTAACCATTTGTCGGACAATATAGCAAAACTAAAGTTAGTCACGCGTATTATGTTAATATTTGTGTTTAATAAACACGAAATTTTCTAATATTACATCAATCCTCTGGATATATTACCCAATCCACAAATCTAATATTATTACAATCAAGGTTGCGATCTGGATATATGAACCTTACCCATTAATTACTTACACATGTCAGTATAAACTAAGAATCGTATAGTGTAGAAAAGTCAATTCATCCAGTAAACCCGTTTCATCCTTATTGAGAACTCGTAACGTACTGGCTCAAATCTGCCGCGCACAGGGCTCGAACCTGGACACGTCAGCTTCGGAATCTGGTGCATTAACTACTGAGCCACCCTGCCGCACACTCCACACAATTTTCAGTTATATACTAATTAATGTGATGTGGTTAGTCTATTTTTTACATTAGGCGGAGATCAGATGGCATCCATTTAGACCTAAAGTTCCAACTAATCACCCCCAATCTGTCATTCCTGAACAGACACATGAGGAAGTGGTATTGAAATTACCATTTATATAATTAAGCAAACATTGGTTGCGCGGGTGGTGATAGCAATTATAATCATTATTATCATAATCAATGTAAGTAATTAATGGATCAGATGCACATATCAAGATCGCAAACTTGATTGTGATAATAGTTACCACCGCCCGCGCAATCACTATTAAATAAGATAATAGTTTTCATCGTGCCATTACATCTGTGAGCAAAGACTTAAATCTCTTTCAGAACACATTCTACCACATAATTTATTTACAGAGCGGTGGCAAAAAGACCATTTCAAAGAATATCTTTTTACTACGTGTGAATCCAAAAAGTTATCCAGAGGTTAGTGAACACCACACAAGGAAATTTCTGGTTTCGATTTATATGTTATTACATTCTCCCATTCGGTCTAATTTATTATTATTATTTAATCAGATCAAAATTACATGGGCTCATTCATCTTTTACTGCTTATTTACATCAGAATACGTAAGAGCTACTGCTTACTTAAAATCTGTTTGAAACGATCGTAATTCAGTACGGAAAACTTTATATGGCGCCGAAGAAAAATAAAATTAATAAAACAAATGTAAACCAGTCAGACCATAAATTACAAAAAAATCATTTCATTAGGCAATAACCACAATGAAGAGGGGACAGCAAGTAAAGCGAAGCAGACGTTCAGTAATGCAAATAACTAAAGCACAATATAAAGTTTGTGAAGCAACTAAATTTGTTCCTGCGTAATAGGGGAAAATACGCTTCGGGTGCACGAGACTCTAATTTCTTGATATACTTACCGACGGACAAAATAAGGCAAGCAGCTTCAGTTGTAGCCGTAATTACATTTATTTTGATCGTGGCAGTTTCCCAAATACAATTCGCAAAAACTCAACTACACACTCGTTTTTCACGTATACGTCAGTCAATATCTCGCTATTGTCATGACGTTGATGCAAAATAATCAAAATATCAGTCAAATCTTTACCAGCGTTCTCGTAAAGCTGACATTGTGTTACCTCAAATGCTTGAGCCATTCTGCGAGGAAATGCTAATCACGGTTAGACACTATACGCGAGCAGTCGCTCTATGTTTTATTCAACTCCATTTATATAGCGACTCCAACTGCAACGACTGCATCATTCTTTATCGCTCGACGTTCAATCATGATAGCATCGCGCAGAGAAAGTTCAGTTTCCTCCATAAACTGTTCTGCGCCAAAGCGCAAAATTATAGTACAAGTGCGAGCCTGTGGACAACCAATGAAGATATAATATTCAGAACCAATTTTAATTTCTTTAAATAGCTCACAAGTACCAACAAGACACATGGTAATGTTCTGCACAGTACATCGAATTGTTCCACCGCACACTTTGTGTTCGTTTAAGGTCTTCTTCTATAAAACGACCTGAACAGAAAATATCAAGATTAGCACACCACAGGGTAGCGACATCACCGATTGGTAATTTAGGGAAGGCAACATTAACACAAAATTTATGTAAATCTTCTAATATAACATATAAAATCTTTCACTCGGCATTAAAAATCTTTTGGTACTCGTCAACAGAGTTAACGCGCACTTCGGTCTTTTCCCTTTCGGCCTTTAAATCTAGCTCGATATTTAGTAACACAATCTTCGGGTAGCAATACTTCTTTGGTTGCATCTCGCAACCAGTATAACTGAACGCTTTTTATAATGAAACACCCGAAATAAGCAATGTATCTTCAAGCACACTACGTAAAATAATTTTATTATCGATCATTTTCAGCGGTAAATAGGAGTCCAATAAACAGACAGCATCAAGTGCCAACTTTGAAAAAAAACGTATTTTGAGACGCAACCAATTTTATACTAAGTGCTGTAACAGCACATTTGAAAAGATTTTTGAATTCTTTAGGATTACTAGTTTCAATTTGCAGTAAGATCTCATTTAGCTGTCTGATTTCAATAAATGCTCTAATTATAGCAACCATACGCACTACTTCTTCAGGAAAAAGCTTTACTTTAGAAAGAAATTCAACCGCCAGAATTGTAACGCTTGTCTTTCCATCACCGACTTAAAGAATTTATGTTGTTTATTACTTGTTTACTTAGTAAACAAATCTGTAAACATTGGCTTGAAAAATGTAAATAGAATTTATTTTTGCTATGTTGCTCAATAACTACAGATGGATTGGAGTTAACTTGAGGCTCACAAACTTGATTTGACTCCGTAGAAATTTTGCAATCTACATTTCCAGTCAAGAGGAATTTATGCACGACTACCAAAGGTTAGAATCTATTATCTAATTTGGCTTTCAATTTATATGTATTGCGGGTTTATCCATGCTAATCAGTTTGTCGTCCTGCTCTTATAATGTTGTCGCGGAATAGCGAAAGCCTTCGAACAGCACTTAACACATCCTGCTTCGTTAATTTTACTTGTTCAAGTGCAACTGTTAAAAGGATCACCAGCCCACGAACAGGATCCAAAAAGTTAGTGCCTAAAATGAGATCTAGATATCTACACTCTCCTAATACTCACAAACTGTCACGGTATTTTCCGGTAAATTTTGTAGAGTCTAGTCCTATTAGAAAATGATGCCAAGTCTGAATCAGTCCTAGTGGACCTATTGGAATCTGATAGGACAGTTTTCCAAATATACAAAACATGTTTATGTGTTCGACTCCCTGTACCATGTCAACATTGTCCTCAAATTTATTATTAGCCTCCATGTTAATCACACCTATATATATATATATATATATATATATATATAAAATCGAGTTATAGGTAGAATATTGTGTACTTCTTACGCAATATTGTACCCCAAATGCTTAACCCGGAAGAAGATTAGACACGAAAACCAGAATAAACAAATTACCTGTTCCTGAACGTTCCCAATATGCACAAATGAAAACGAAAACTCGTTTTAACAGGCATATATTGTGAAGATCAATTCTTTTAAATGACCCGAGAAAAAAAATGTCAATTACAAATAAAGAAACTAAAATTACGCACAATTCTTTTGTATAAATACTTGAAAGTGTTTGAAAATGTTTTAAACGATTATTTTTTATAAAAAGACATTCGTACCAATCATCCACTGTGGTTTAAATTTATCAATAATTGCTACTTTATTTTTGTCAGAAGGAATATCTTCCTCTACATAAACCACATTCTAAAAAAGCGCGTCTAGTAATAGGCGTAGTTTTTTCCTTTGGCTGTCATTGAACTCTTCCTGAGCGAGTTGGGCATACGGGTGCTCCTGACGTCGACGTTGTGCATTGTTCATTTGCCTTATGTGCAGCTTGTTTCTATTACGTTGATGTGGCGTGAGGACCTTTTAACACTGTTGAGTATGATGCCGATTCTGTGGACAAAGCATCTTGTAAAAATTGCCGGTTTGGCAGTTGTGCCTGTGTGGTTGGATTGCATACATCATACTCGTTAATATAAGCATGGCTCTTTAACTCATCTAGCCCTTCGGTCTCGTAATCAATCCAGATAAATTGGAAATACACCAATCCAAAGTAGCAAAATCCTCCGTGCCATTTGCTTCCAAGGTGACCTTATTCGGTCCTTCGTATAACGGAGTCAGGTTTGAACTTTTCTAGTCCTTATCAAATCCAAATCACACATCTTATCTGTAAGTGCTTCAACAAACAAATCTATGCAACTAGAAGTCCAATCAAGGCTACTTGGTGTGTCTAGTGGAAGATTTTAAAACATTCTTAATGGTTTTCCATATACCAATTCTGCTATTGAATTTCTTACTTTTGGCCTATATCTTTTGCGCATGGCGAGCAATACTATAGGAATATCGTGTACCCAGCTCGTTCAACAAATACACCTCAACCCAGCCTTCTACCATCCCATTAGCATGTGGATTGTTCACGCAAGTTTGCAATACATATCTTTCCATGATGTTGAGAGAGGTTACAAAAAGCTCTGGCTTAAATTGACTACAGCAATCACTAGTGACCCTTAAGCGGTACACCATAACACGACAATCATCTATGTCGTAACGTGAACATGATTCCATGAGCGGTCATTAGCTACAAAATTTCGACTTTAAATTGACGAATAAAACTATCGGCCATTGTTAGCAAATACTTTTGACCGTTAACTTTGGCCATCTCGACAATGTCTAAATGGATATGCTTGAACTCTCCGGTTGGTATCCCAATATTCTATATCTCGGTTCCAATATGTCTCAAAACCTTACAGGTTTGAAACTTGGCACAGGCTTTTACCCAAACCCTAATTAGTCGAATAATAGCTTTTACGAATGGCTGTCCAAAGCCTTTATTTGTTTCATCTCATTGCTAGGAGAATCAACTAGATTCTTCAATGTACCTTAGGGTATCAGCACGACCTCTGTTTTATTCTGTCTGCAAAGTGCATCTGATACCACATTATCTTTACCAGCAATATGAGAGACAGTGAAGTTGAACTGTGCTAATAGAGTAATCTGGGAATTCACCTTGCGAAAGAAATTAAGCCTCGCTGCTTTACCATGCATGCCTTTCAACAGCATGTGATCTGTAAAGAACTTAAACTGACGACCGTATGAACAATGCTCAAAATGTTGCAGTGCAGCATACTCAGCAAGAAGCTCTTTACCAATTTTATCCTGAAGCTTTCGGCTATAAACCCAAATTGGTCTTACTATTTCCTTGACTCTATATTGAAGCTCTGCCCCTATTGCAACCTCTGAGATTTCTGTGAATAGCTCAAATGGCTTATCCTAATCTGCAGGTGCTAGAACGGTGATGCATCTAAGCATTTCCTTAGCCCTATGGAATTTTTCTCGATCTTTCTGTCTCAAGATCATAGGCCAGGACTTCTTGATCGTGATCTTTTAATGTGTGAGATGGCGTATCAGCGACCGTAAAATTCCGACTAGTCCTGGAATAAATCGTCGATAATAGCTAATCATGCCCAAGAAACTTCACAGCTGGCGTATGGTCCGGGGCTCTGTTTCGTCTTTCATGGCTTAGATTTTGTCTTCGAAAAGGTTAATTTCGTCTTTAGGAAGTTTGTCCAAGATATTTAACCGAAGAGCAACCAATTTAGCTCTTATTTGGTATAACTACTAATCCATATTTTTCCAGCCGAGTCAAAATCGTTTCAAAATGCTTACGATGTTCCTCACAAAATCGACTAAATATAATGATGTCATCTAGTTACACCATTGCAAATTATAAATTATGTAGAACTTTATCAGCCAAACGTTGGAAGCTTTGATTGATCAGCTGCTGTAAATCTAAATTCGGTTAGTGGTATAGAACTTTCCTCCATAAGTATCAGATAGTAAGTTTGCTAGAGACATAAAATTAAATAAACATCATATCCCATCACGTCTCAAAGAATCACCCTTTGCCACTGAGTTTAATATATGGTAATTCCTACAAACTCTCTATTGTCCCGTTTCAAGTTTTGAAACAACCAATATTGAAGAAGCAAAATTGGAATATGACGTCCTAAAAATTCCTTCTTTGAGCAATTGGTGAAGTTCAGCTACAGCAGGCCTCGAGTGAACAAGTCAACGTTGCCACCAAACCTATTTAGTGCTCTACTCCTGCCTTCAAACCCTTCCGTTTGACATAAAAATTTGAAACACTGCATGGTGTTTCTCGATGATATCGGCAAAATCACTTTTGACTATGGAAGGGGGTATACGAACTTATCTAACTGCTGAACTATTAGATTTAGTGTGTGTTAACACCCTTACGCCATCCAGGATGGTCCTAGCTTTAAGATACAATGCTAGTTTAGAACGAGAGAAGAAATCTCTCCTTGATATCGGCTACCGGAAAATTCCACTTAATGGAAGATTTCCGTCCCAAATTTACCGACAGTTCTTTCAACTCTAAAACTCCGATCGAACTACCATACTTGATAATCAAATGTAGGACAATTTACTTCCTAATCATTTAACCAAACTATGCTAATTTCTAAAAGAAACATGTTGCGCCATTTCATTTAAATGATAAAGGTAGATCTCTTAAACATGAACTGACTTTTAACATAATGAATACATTGATTAGCGATTTAGAGAAACGCAAATATAAACTAATTAGAGAGAAAACTAAAATAAAATCTTTGTTACTTTCCTTCTTGCACGCGGATGACTTTAAATGTATAGAGGATTTTACTGATGGCGCACGTAATAAGCAGATAAAAAAGGTTCACATCAGGCATGAAAGAAAGATAGGGAATTTGGGCATCTATAGAAGACCACAGCTAGGACATGTCCTGTTGTAACTAATCGAGTGGTAAACCTCTCTAAAATAAATCTTAATGAGAAACAGCTGGAAATGCTTAATCGTGGTCTGAATACAGCTATCCAAATTGAGAAATCACCAAAAAATGAGATAATTACTGAGGCTGTTAAAATAGCACAATTCCTCTCAGACAAGGATAAAGTTAGGTTTGAATTAGACGTAGCCGCAGCTGTGCTAACGTACACAGAGGAAAAATATAAACCAAATTATGAAATAAAAAGTCTCAGGAAAGAGTTAATAGCAAACAGTGTAATATGTTTGAAAGCAGACAAAGGAGGAGCGACGGTTCTGATGAGTCAATCAGACTATAATGATAAAATGTATGAACAACTAGACAATATAGAGGTATACACTAAAATTAATAAAGAACAACTGATAAGTTTCTTAAACATAGCAAATCAGGTGAGCGAGCTTAAATTTACAATTGAAAATGAATCATGTGGCGAATTACCATTTCTGGATGTCAAGTTAATTAGAAATTGTACAAAACTAGAACGGGATGTTTATAGGAAGGATACTTACTCAGGTATCTTTCTTAATTTTGATTCAAATCATCCATATAGAATGAAAATCGGTATCTTAAAGTCGATGATAATAAGAAGCTAAAGATTAACGGATAAAAAACATAGAGAGATTGAATTAGAGACCAGTGAGAAATATTCAGTGCTAATGGGTATCCTCTAAAGTTAATTGAAGGTCCTATTTGGAATACAGCACTAAATAATGGTAGAAAACGAAGATTGCACGAATCAGAATCAGAATCAGAAACTCGCTCAAGTAAAAGAATAAGAACACTGGACTGATATTAACTTACAGAGGTGGAGAGTGAGTAATTCAATATCGCCTAATTTAATTTTGATTATCTTATTATTTCATCCTTGATTACTTGTTATCTTATTTTATCTGTTATCTTATGTTCTGTTTAACATACATTTATCTATACATGATGGCATGGTTTATTTTTTATTTTATTTATTTTCTTTGCACTATTACTAGTATCTTCTTTATCAGGCAATTTTAATTTCTTTTACGGACCGTTTAATTTAACTTTCTACCCTATTGAAACACTTTATCCGTTTCTAATTTAATTTTGCTACCTATTAATTATTTACTCTATTAATAGTGTCATTGCCCCCTCCTCACCGAAATGCCACTCGTAATTACTTCATTTAGAAAAGTAAGTGTAAAATAGGTCTGACGTGTGCAGTTAGGAAATGACAGTTATCATTTTAGTTTTACTTGTATGACCGTTACACGTGCCTGTAATTACATGTAACAGATTATCTCTCAGTTTTAAGTAAACGCTCACGCACATACACACAAAACACGCTTATCCAGTGAATAGTCAGATGTTGCCAAATCGCTGTAATTTCACCGGGATCAGTGTACACTTTCATTAACTGATTAATCCTCAATTCAAAACAAACGAGAACACATACATACAGGCATGACGTACGCTTATCTAGTGAGTTGTCAGTAATTGTCATTAAATCACTGTAATCTCATTGCGAAGAGTGTATACATGTAGACATATACACAAACCAATTTAACATACACTTTCCTAGCATTTTTTAAATAAACGTTATGTTTAAGATATCTAACAACAAGTATAAATGAGGCAGTTTAAACTAATATTTCCACTTGACATACTGATTGTCAACTTAGTGGGTGATGTGTTTGGCATTGAAAAAGATTTCCGTACCCGGAAATCGAAATATTTGCAAAAATCATCATGATGACAGTGGATTCAAATATTTCGGTACGCAATCCGAAAATCGGGTAAATGCTAACTTCTACATCCGTTTTTATTAGAGCCTTCAGGTCAGTCAATTTATCTCTAATAATGAATTTATTGCTGGATAATTCGGCAACACTCTTGCTGTCATTCTCGGTGCTAGCTCCTATTTTCAAAATTTCAGTGTACCTTTTATTGTCACATCACGGAGCCTTCTCAATGAAACCCCCTTACAGATCCTGCAGCGGGGATCCTATAAATTTCCCAGTGAGGAATTTTCTCAACCAGTCTGGTGATTCCTATTTATCTTGTTCCACCTAAATGCGGGTATATGCAGCCTTTTATTGGCACTTAGCATTCCATGCATATTCACAATTTGCCTCACACCATCTGCGCGGCTCATCGAAACGTTGACGCGAGCGACTCCCTCGACGCCTAAAATTTCTATCCTGACACGGAGATGGCGAAATGAATCTCAAAATAAATCTTCAATTTGGAGATTTATATTCGTAAATTCTCGTCAGAAATCTCGCATAACTTCTTATAAATCAGAATATTTTATGTTTTGGCACTGACTTGCAGCGCCATGAATGAGTCTGCTGTTACAGCATGTACCTGTGGTTCCTGCTGCTTATACACGCCATCTAACTGTCTAAGATTGCTTGGCCAATCAACATGCATTTTTTAAATATCCTCTAATATGGCTCTAAGCCTGGCTGGTAGCTCTGCTTAAAAAAAGAATTCACCACATTTTGAGATATATTCAGTCTGTATGCTTTTGCATAGAGACGTTCATAAAATTCTGAAGGAAGTTGACGCCCCGTCTTTTCAAAGGGCTCAGTTCACACAATCGTGACGAATTCCAGGATATCTCTGATCAATTTCAGCCATTAGAACCTCAAAGGGATATATTGATCGTAATATTAAGAGCTAGAAGTGGACATAAATTAGGTCCCACAAGTGTCCTCGATTGTTGAGGGATCCGTGGGCCTATAAGCAAAGCAAACATATAAGCTTTGATTTAGAAACAGTAGCTAAAATGAAAATATACAAATCCTAGTGAGTTAGATGTAGACAAACGTTTATGCATGACAGAAGATCGGACATCGGCAGCCGGACCACTCCCTCGAATAACAGCTCTGTCGCTTCGAAAGAAATTGTAATCATTGATTATGAAAAGGTCATCGAAGAAGGGGACAGACTGGTATCAACAAGAAAGCATATATCTAACACATTTGAGGATAAAAATGCTTGCAGATGTTTCTTTTTAGGCGTAAGTGATCTAAAAAAGTTAGAATGGGGTGGAAGACTTGTGGGAGATTTCCAGTGGCGGCCAGTGCGTAATCGAGGGCTACTAAGGGTGATCGATCGCTTGCTGATGAGAATGGAGCGGTCATTATCGATCTTGACTTCCTTAGTCCCGCTTTTATTAGGCGGGTTTTGGATTTGGAGGTTTTGAAAGCAAATTAATGGCGGGTTTTCTGGGCTCCAAGTGCTGCTCTGAGGCAGCGTTACGGAAGTGCGAGTGGACAAGACCTGATCAGACTCTAGAAATTAATCGGTGGTCCGCGAAACCGTGAGTGTTTTACCTTTTGACACCTTCAGGACCTTCTCAGCGGTCGTCATATTGGCTGGACGCATTGGTTTTGGACTGGCGCTGGAGACTAGAGGAGGGGTCCGTTAGTGGGGATCGTTACGCGGCGAGGACGGCCACGACGACGCGGTATAGCTTGAATTTATTGGGTGGGATTTTGGGTTTCGCTGTATGAACTAGGGGTTAAGGTGAGCCCTACAAATCGGAGATGCTCAGCATGAAGGGTCCGAAGGAAAGAGCGTCACCAAGGATATCTCCGTAAAATGATTGGTGTTATTTATATTTCTCCAGCCAGGGTAAGCATGTCTAGTTTCAGAAGAGGGTGCGGTGACTGGCGGAGAGGTTCGTGCTTGTTTTGCTGTCCACTGTAACAAAGTGTTATCATTATTTAATTTGACTTCGCCTGTCAATATTAAGGATGATCGAGATTTTAACAGATTAAGCTCATATTTGGACTGTTTTATGTTGGAATATAGCACGACATTTACCGGTAGAGACATCTTTGAGATGGATGAAAGTTGTCTCCTAATTGATTGATCAGATCCAAAGCCAGATTATACCTTAAGATTGGAGAGGCCAGAGACCAGAGTAAAAGGTTGGGATTCCTGTGATTGCGCAAAGCAACTTCCTTCGCAACGCTATTAATAAAGTTATTGGACTGACGCAGCAGGTGTGGCTGCAAGGTGCAAATAGAGAGGTTTCCAGATAAGGATCCGAGCAATCCTGTGACATCTGCCACTAGTTGCTGGAGGTCAACAAGTGTGAATATTGTTATGTCCACCTATGTTGGATGGTCCACGTACATGTATGTCGTCAGTATTTATTATTAGCGTATCGTCCAGACGAGCCTTAATTATGCCTAATTCTGCAGTTAAATTATTCATTTGAGAAGTCAATGCCTGAATCAACGTTTCCAACCCATCAGAAGACATTTTAAATGTACCACAAATGCTTTATTTTTACTCAATTATATATCGAATTTTGCTCGCACAACGAGCATCGATTTAATAAAACAAATTTACACATATTAATTAATTTATGTTCACTTCGGCTCAAAGTCTGCTTTTATCATTGGGCTGACTGCTTCATTCTTATACGGGCGCTTCTGCGAAGAATTTCTGTTGAAATAATGTCTGCCCTAGATAAGACTCTTTGTTCATTATTTGTCTTAAAGGTGGCTATTGCCACATCTCCCCCCCTCAGGAATCGGCTTTCGCAGTCTGCTTAAACGATCCAGTGCAACAGCTCGTGGTCCATCGGGCAGGCTAACAAAAACAGTATTGTGCTCTGAGTCCACCCTCTCCACGCGATACGGCCCATCATTGACAGCCTGCAGTGCCATGGGCTCGACCTTCGCTACAATGACATAGTCGCCGACCTTTAGGCGAGTGCGTGTCGGTTGCCTTGCATAGCCTTGTCGCTGTGTGGCGCCAACATATTCAGTTAACTGTTTTAGTCGTTCCTGAATATCCGCTATGGTGCAGCGCTCATGGGATCCTTCGATTACAGGTTCACCTGGCAGTCTTATGTGTCCTCCATAGACCATGGTCGTTGGAGCGAATCCTGTAGCTGTTGAGACTGTAAAGCGCATGGCCCGCTAGACCAAATGCAATTTGTCTCTCCACGTTCCAGGGCTCTCGTAGCTCCAACATCGCAGCACCTCTTTCATCGTTCTATGTGCGCGCTCAGCCGTCGCATTGGTTTGCGGGTGATAAGTGGCTGTGCGGGAATGCTTTATGTCAAGGTCTTTGCACCACTGATTAAATTCTTTCGACTCAAACTGTACGCCTTGATCGGTAACAATAACTTGTGGTGCACCGAATCGACTGAGCCATCGCTCTTCTAAGCACGTTATAATCTTTCCTGTTGTGATCTTCTTCAGTGGTACAAACTCGACCCATCGGGTAAACTTATCGACCATGGAAAGCACATAGGACACGCCGCCGCGAGCTACCGGCAGTGGACCTACCAGGTCGATATGCAGAAACTCGTTCCGTGCAGTGGCATTGAAAGCAATCAGAGTGACCTTTTCTCGTTTTTGTGGTTTACAACGTTGGCATGTAGTGCACTGTTGACAATAGCTACGAATTTATTTGGACATGCCAGGCCAATACAATCGTGACTGCAATGTCTCAATGAGCTGCCCAGCGCCGGGATGTCCTAACGTTTCATGCCAAAAGGCCATTAATTCTGTTCTTATAGATTCTAGCACAAACCATTGCACTGTTTGTCCTTCTTTCCGCACCAACAGGCCGTTCTGTAGACTCAACGTTTTATATGGTGCAGACACCACTGTGCCGTTTTTTAATTGATTGACTATTTCCTGACATGTAGCATCCTTTCCCTGTTCTTCAGAGACTTTTATAAGCGGCGAAACCCGCACAGCGGAAATTCTGCTGAGCGCATCGGCCGCCACATTCTTGATTCCTGCTCTATGATGAATTGATATATCGTACTCTTCTAGTTCTTCAATGGCTCGATGTACACGTTTCTTCTCAATACATAGTGATCTCCAATGCATTAGCGCTTTGTGGTCGGTAAAGACGTCCACGTGTCCCCCGATGACAAAATATCTAAACTTCCGTAGCGCCCATTGTACGACAAGTAATTCCTTTTCTGTGACGGTATAGTTCTGTTCCGCCTTAGTGAGTGTGCGACTTATATATTGCGCAGGATGTCCGTCAGCTTGTAACACCGCTCCTATCCCAATATCTGACGCGTCTGTAACAATTTACATATTACCTACCGGGAAAGTCAAAATAGTTGCCTCTATTAATTTCTGCTTGCATAACACAAACGCTTGTTGAGCCTCCTACGTCCAACGAAATGGCATCTTGGCACTAGTTAACTGAGATAAGAGCTGTTGCGTAATCGCCATCCCTGCGAGGTATGGTCTATAGAAATTCACCATACCAATAAACCGGCGCAATTGTTTTTCAATAGTAGGCACCGGATAATCCCTGATACGTTGTACATTTGAATCTAACGGCATGCATCCGTCCGCTGAGACTAAGTGCCCCAAGAACCGCACTTCTTGACCTATCTGTACCTTTTCTGGATTAAAATGTAATCGCCATTCTACAGCTTTGGCCAACATCTTCTGCAACCTCACACGTAATTCGTGTTCAGTAGTGGCCCATATAATAACATCGTCTACGTAATCTGTTGTACAAGATAAGTCAGACACGAACGAGTCCATCATTCTTTGGAACACTTTTGGTGCGTTTTTAAGGCCAAATGGTACCCGGGTGAATAGGAAATGACCTTGGGGTACTTGTACCGCTAACATCCATCGGTCTTCGGGCCGCACGCCTATTTGCCAAAATTCCTGTTTAAGATCAAGCACGGCAAACGATTTGCCTCCCGCTAGCTGTAAGAACAGATCACGCAGAGCCGGCATGGAATAAGGGTCCGATTTAGTTACTGAATTCAATTGCCTAAAATCAGCCGCTGGTCGGAGGGAACCATCCTTTTTCGTAACATAAACCATCGGAGCACGAAAAACAGATGTTGACGGTTCAAGAACGCCGGCTTCTATCATTTCTTGGGTTGCACGAGTCGCCGCTGCTAATTTCTTTGGAGGAGCACCATATACTTTTGGTGGTTCGTAACCGTCATTTAGTTCTAGCCATATGCAAACTAGTCATCGTCAATGGACTTCGTTTATTAACAACTTCGTGTCCCACTCGCCCACAACCACCATCGATGCGCCCGATGCCTGACATAAACTTGCTTTCGTAGGTTTTACAATGTTCAATGGCCAAGTCAATGGTAGTACCGACACATCAGCTCCAGTATCCAATTGAATTATTACTGGCTGTCCGTTGAAGAGTTCTAAAAATTTAACTTTAATGAAAATTCTTACATTTGGCAATGTTTCCCATACTTCCTTTTCTTCATAGACCATTTGGTTCGGACCACTTTTTTGTTTGTTCTGCTGGTCTTCATTCGATCTACCCGTCGGAGCCACCAAAGGATTAATATTTGTGCCTTTCTCTCGCTCACCTTTATTTGTGAGATTAAGAACCCTGGTTCCCCTCTGAACTGGCTGTTCTCGAGGAGCAGTACATTGGTTTTGCTGACGCTTATATGCCGTATTCGTCGGAGCTGGAGTCCTTATATACTGACTTTGCTTCCAGGCCACTGGCTGTTGCCTTCTGTGGCAGAATTGATTATTATGCCGCAAAGAATTACAATACGGTATGTCGCTCCTGCCAGATGTTGTGACTGGACCCATGCGTGGAGATGCAGCTGCCACTTTGTTTGTCATTATGGCCGAACTTTGAAGAGCCTGAAGTTTCTCTTCAAGGCCTCCCCGGGGCGCTGGATATTTCACCGTATCTGGTAGGATCCAGCAGCATGAACATGATGGCCTCATGTGGTTGCAAGCCGGGTAAAGACTCAGTAAGCTTCGAGAACCACCGCTTGATACGTGCCATGGTATCCATGGGCATCTCACCCATTAATGGTTTCAGGCTGTATAATTCTAAGAACACTTCATGAGGCCTAGCCCGGAAATGATCCAACACGCGTCTTTTGTATTCTTCATACGTGAGGTCAACCGGCAATTCCAATTGGACTGCTACTGTCCGGTCCACTAATTCCTGGACAACCACACGCACAATAGGTGCTTCCAATGTAAATTCTTGGGCTCGAACTGATGCTTCAAATTTTTCGAACCACAACTGTGGCCTTTCCACATCTAGTGGTGCCAACATCGGCTTAAACTCTGATGACAGTCTGAAATAACTCGTCGATTCGGCTGAAAACGCCGGCATATTTCCTCCTGATTCCACTTCGGCGCGGTCGCCATTGTTTTGTCCACCTATGTTGGATGGTCCATGTACTTGTATGTCTTCCGTGTTTATTATTAGCGTATCGTCTAGACGAGCCTTAATTATGCCTAATTCTACAGTTAAATTATTCATTTGAGAAGTCAATGCCTGAATCAACGTTTCCAACTCATCAGAAGACATATTAAATGTACCACAAATGCTTTATTTTTACTCAATTATTTATAGAATTTTGCTCGCACAACGAGCATCGATTTAATAAAACAAATTTACACTTTAATTAATTTATGTTCACTTCAGCTCGAAGTCTGCTTTTCTCATTAGGCTCACTGCTTCATTCTTATACGGGCGCTTCTGCGAGGAATTTCTGTTGAAATAATGTCTGCCCTAGATAAGACCCTTTGTTCATTATTTGTCTTAAATGTGGCTAATGCCACAGATATAAACTTGTGAATTAAGAAAGTAGAGGTGAAATCGGACGGAAAAATCTGGTATGTGATAGAGGAATGTCATAAAGAAACAGATATAATTGAGAATCAGGCGAGAAAAAATTTATTTATATAGAAAATTCTGATGTGATCAAAAGTAAATCCTAAAACGTTCAAGTAAATTCCATGCGTAGTAGCTTCCCAGAGATGAGATCAGACGAGAAACCCAGAAAATCTAAATCTAAATAAAACACGACCTTAGTTCAAAATCAAAGAAATCCACGAGCCCGATCACTCCGGCTGTCGCGATTTACCAGCTATTTTTCGTTATCTATTCTTTCTATTTCAACAACCGTCAGCTATTAATCGTTTTTCTACAAACAGAAATATTTTATAAAAGGGGTCCAAAATTACTAGCTACAGTGACAATTGTGATATAGAATTACACTGTGAGGCGCAGAATCTAAGTCATATTAAAAGAAAAAGCATTTTTAAAATGCTATTGAAAAGCGTGAAGATGATGGCATAAGTTTTCACAGAATTTTTATTATATATTTTTTCCATTTCAACAACCGTCAGCTATTAACCGACTTTCTACAAATACATATAACGAAATGTAGGCAACACAATATAATATACACCTGATTGTGGATAATATTTCTTCCTGCACAATATCTTATCACTTCCTTTGGTATAAGTCTGTTTACAGTCCATTATATAATAAATTAGATCGATGAACTGTTATACGATATTGAGCAACTGCATTTCATAATATTTGGTACTCTTATTGTAAACCTACTAAAATATTTTGATGCATACCAGAATCCAATATAAGCTAGCCAATACTCAATCTTACTTGCGCTAATAACAGTTGAATTACAAATATTTCTGAATACCAGTTACTCCTATTACATTCTGGCCTTGATCGATAACGGGTACCCCATTTCGCGGTAATCATGACATCATTAATTTAAAGATATAATAGTTGTGCGTCGGTAAAATCTTCATTCCTTTACATTTACAGGCATGCAGCGTTGTTCTTTCACTGATTGATGGGTTCTCACTGTTCTCTAATTTCTTAAGCTTTCTACACTATTAATACGTAATCTATTATATATAAATCGTATTTCTACGCGTGCGAACCATTTCGGTGTTGGCGCGGTATAGTCAAACCCCTCTGAACCTCACTTCGCACATTCTAATTCGTCAATTTTACTTGCTCATGTGCATCTACTCAAAGGGTAACCAGCCTACAAACAGGACTCAAAACGTTAGTTTTTAAAATGAGTTCTGGACATTCACACTCTCCTAATATTCACAAACTATTCATGCCTACGACTCCGTGTAACATGCCATCATTTTCCTAAAATATATTAGCCTCCAAGTTAATCACACCTATATATATATATATTCATATATATATATATATATATATATATATATATATATATATTCGAGTGATAGTTAGAAAACTTTACTTCTTACAATAAACGGAACCCCACATGCTTAGCACGAAAAGAGATTAGACACGAAATTCAGAATAATTAAATTACCTGAACGATCTCAATATGCACAAATATAAACGGAATCTCGTTTTAACAGGAATATATTGTGAAGATCATTTTTTAAACTGTATCGAGAAATAAGATATCAATTGCCAGTTACCAGAGAAAATCACGCCCGTCATGTACAATATAATTACGCAAACTTAAATTACGCACAAATAAATTTTATATATATTCTCGAACGGATTTAAATAAAACATGTTCAAGAAATTATACGAATATTTTATTTTTCAAAGTCATTTTTTCCAATCGGCCGATTTGGTGTAAATTTATCTATAATTGTTAATCAGGCCGGAATGTTACACAAAAAATCCTAAGTGTATTCTTCGCTGTAATGTAATTGTATTGATTAAGGCAAATTGGCCTCAAATAAATACAATTTATGTTCGGCTAGTATTTGAACTGACTGTGTAATAAACAAATCTTTTAACAGTTTTATTTTGACATTTTAATATAACAAATGATTTATGTAAGCAGTTCTATCTAAATCTTGTTAACTTCTTTGGCATTTGGAATACTTATGTGGTATACCAGATGATCCATTTATTTTAATTATTCCTTTAGTTATTCTCCGAAGATATCGCCTTCAAAATGCCTTTTCAAATATTTCCGGTGTGCGATATAACTTGTAACAATGTTGAACAAATCGAAGCGCACTTATTGAGCAAGCGGCACAAAGGAAATTTACTTTTAGCACCCCCTCAACCCAATTTATGCGATAAACTGGAGAAATCAATTCCGATTAAATAGTTCCATTGTAATGAGTATTTTACGACGGCGAGATTGTTGGGACATGATTGCAACAAAAGCAATGAATTTAACGATATTGAAAAGTTACCAGAGAGAGATTGTATGGACAGTGGTGGCAACACTCTTAATTTCGCTTCAAACAACAATAGTTTGTACCAGAGGTCCAAAATGAATAGCTACTGTGAGATTTGTAATATCGAATTAAACAATGAGCGGCAATACTTAGATCATATTAAAGGAAAAAAACATTTGTCGAAGGCCATTAAACAACGCGGCGATGATGCTGTAAGTTTTCACAGATTTTCATAATAATAATGAAAAATAATTTATCTGAAAACAATGGCCAACTTGCCGAACAATTGAAATGATATAGTGCAAATCAAACATAGGATATTTGAAGTTGAATGAAATTGTGATTAGCAATATATTTAACAATAACGATGAAAAGAGTTGTGAAAGAGAAGCGCTTTCATCAACTTCGTGATAGTCGTTCTGGAGTAAAAGAGATTCCATTTGACTAGGTAATGATCGACTTGATTAAGGCTCTTTAAGTTTCTGAGTTTTAATGCAAGGTTTGATGTCGTCGGATGAACGAATTTGAGACTAAATTAGAAGCTGAGGACGAACTGCTAAAAAATTGGGCCGTCGAAATTCTTTGTCGTAGATTTTGAGTTTCTGCATGTTGGTATTGACTAGGATAAAGTCGATTAGATTGAAGCTTATGGCGAGTCAAAATATCAGTGTCAACAGCACGGTTCACTGACTTTAGCTGAGTGAGGTTACGACTGTTGGAAGTCGAGGAGGAACCAGCGTCCGATGTATACCGTCAGATGGTCCAGTAGATTTGGCGACTCTCAAAACAAAATGAGAAGAAATAAAAGTGCAAATTAGAATAGAATAGATTAGAATAGAATATCTTTATTTGGATTCAAACCACACATGTTCCATCAAATAATAAAATTGGAAAATGTACAATATAAAAAAAAGATATTACATCACAGAAAAATGAGCAATTAGTCTCATGTAGATAAGTAAATCCCACTAGTTGTACTGTACAATATATCAATATCAGAAAGTTCGGCTGTAAAGAATACTAGATTCATCATCAAAAATAGGAAAAATCAAGGTATAATACGAGTGTAACATTATGCAAAAAAATGGGAACCATGACTAGTAATTGATTGTATTGATTGTTGACTAGCATGATGATATAATGCATAACATTTCAATTTTAAGTACCTACTACTTGGATGCGGTAAAGGAGAAATGGTATTGAAGAGTCCAGATTACACGTTTAGAATCAAAGGCGACTTGTCGAAATTGGAGTCTGTGCAAGAAGAGATTTAACGCTCCGAAATTAGTTAAAAGCCTAGGGATAAGAATGTATTATGCTTGACGAAGGAACCAGTTCCGCTTCCAATCAGAGTTCTCGCATAGGAATTTTTTACAGAAGTGAGTATGTGCCGCCTTTTTAAACTCACGCTGGGATTTAAGCTTAATTTCCGAATACAGTGAGTTGAATACACTTGTGGATTTGGAAAATAGACATATTTTGTTAAATACATTACAAGTATTGATGGATTTTATTTCAAAGCTGCTATAGCGCGTAACGTAGTGGTGAATTGAGTGAGCGAAATTGGACAGTGGCAGACAAGGTTTGATTTTATGAATGAAAGAGATGGCTCGTAAGTTTGCAATAATCCAGAGCGGAAAATTTAGCCAAGTGAAGGCGTTCCCGATAGTTCTGGCTGAAAGGGGAGACACTTTAGAAATTTTAAATAAATCTGGTTGATGGCATAAGAGGAGGCTAGTGTGAGATGGCAGTAAAATTCGTTAGTATATAAGATGAGAGATAGGACATAGACTTTAGATAATGTACCACTTCCCAATAAGACGGATTCTAGTGCCGAAAACGTTAATGAATCGAAATTCTTATATACATATCTAGAAAGAGGATACTGACTAAATTAGTGGAGGAGGAGCGGCAATTTAAGAAGCCATGTTGATCATCACCGAGGCAGATGTTATCTCGAGACTTAATTAAAGGATCGATTGCGTTATATAACATCCTGTCGAAGATGTTAGTGTAAGCAGGGACGATAGTTATTGGGTGGAGATCTTTGAAGGAGGAGATTGGATAGATGGTCGAGTTAAGCCACTCCGGGGCTAGATAGGGAATTTCGAGACATCCGTTGATAAAATCAGCAACCAGAGAGAAGTGGTTCCAACCTAGAAGAGCAATTATGCTGCCTGACACCGTATTGATCAAATTGGTTTTAGATTTGATGTCTTTGATTGCTTGAACAAACGCAGATGGTTAGCGACACCGTTATAGATAATAATATTGATAATATAGATAATTTAGATAATCGTCGACAAAGCTGGAGTCTTCCGAACGAGAGAAGGTTATGTTTTTTGTTTTGGATTTTAGTAACATTTGATTGTTGATGACTGAATTTCTTTCAGAAGTTGGGTGCTGGTCGAATGCGTCTTTCGATGCCTAGCGCTTATTTGTTGTTTACTTGTTCAATGAGCTCATCGATACGTCGGAGTGCGAGAGCGCGTACTAGTGATAAGGTGCGTAATCTGGAATCGCGTGCAAGGTTGTTGCGTGCTTTAAACAAGGTGTTCAACTTGTCAGTCGTGCGAATGTGTTGAATATAGGTGACAGAAGTAAAGTTGGAGGATAAGATGTTATGGGCATCGGAAAAATACGCGGGGATGTTGTCTGGGAGAATTGAATCTCTACAATTAACGGCGTCACAGAGTCGGCGAAACTCTTCCCAGTCAGCGACTTAACTGAATGACTGACGCTCTCTCTCTTTAGACAGAGGATAGAGGAGGAATACGGAAGGATACCTGGCAATGTTTGAGATTAGGAAATATCTCTCTGTATCAAACATTGGTCACATCTTTGTTGGAGAGAACAGAATCGAGTTCGTTGTTTCCTCTAATAGAAAAGTGCACACGTTTATTTAGTAGATTTTTCCCCAAAGAGCCAAAACACCAGATGATTTTCTGATGTTAGATTGTGCCAGTTAGCCAGAGGAAGTTCAAGGTCACCCAAAACGATGTATTAATCGGTATTTTGAGAGAATAAAGTGGACATAAATTGGGCCCCACGAGTGTCCTCGATTGTTGAGGGATTCGTGGGTCTATAGGCAATGCAAATGGATAAGCTTTGATTTAGAACCAGTAGCTAAAATGAAAACAATTAAAATCATAGTGAGTTAGATTTAGACAAACGTTTAGGCATGAGAGAGGATCGGACATCGATAGCCAGACCACTCCTTCGAACAACAGCTCTGTCGTTTTAAAAGAAAGTGTAACCATTGATGAGGAAAATATCATCGCATTATATCGAAGGGGACAGCCACCTTTCACCAAGAAAGCACATATCTAGCTCATTTGAGAATTAAAAATGCTTGCAGTTGATTGATTTTTGGCGTAAGCGATTCACAATGGATAAGATTTGCCGAAAGGGATCCATGCGGAAAAGCGTGCGGCAGTTTCCTTTGGCGGCCGGAGCGTGACCGAGGGCTAATAAGAGTGATCGATCGCTTGTTGATGAGAATGGA
>JAQBSW010009695.1:0-27568 GCA_029291075.1 Eudiplozoon nipponicum | reverse complement strand
ACTTCCCATAGCTACACCATTCATCTGGCGGTAGTATATCCCTTCGATTGTAAATTGCACGTTTTTAGTACATGCTAATATGAGGTCTTTGATGTCATTGGTGTCTATAGGGAATTCAAAAAACTCATTTTGATGAGGACACACAACATCTCCGTTGTCTTATCCAGTGGTATGTTTGTAAATAAGGATGAGACGTCAAGCGAGACCATTTTATTCTGTAGGATGTTCTTCCCCTTCAATTCATTTGCTAGTTCGAAGGATTTCTTGATAGTGTTTGCGTTTATGATGCCCTTTACATAAAACAACAAGCACCTGACCTTAATATTCAAAAGTTTCATCAACATGATATTCTTATCGACTGGCCAAGAATAACAAAATTCAACAACAATCTACTAGTATCCAGCCAAGAACAAGCAGGCCCTCGACTAGAATCAACAAACATACAATCGGATTGGCAACAAATTGAAGTGGAAATAACAGAGGCGAATATGATGACAGAAGTCTCCAAACAATGTGAGCGTTTAACACTGCAATCCACACTGGCGCTGTTACCATGTGGTAATGATAACTTTGCGCAACAAGGTGAAACGATCAACTACACTGGGAAAAATAGCACTTGTATATGTAACAGTGAACAATGTGCACAAATGGTTAATTCTCAAGCCATCAAAACAGTAATGGCCAGATCTCAGACATCACTTTGCAATACTGCGAGAATGACCTTTACATGCAAACACGCATACACACAAACACAAACGCATACACACTCACCAACTAGCCAAAACAAGAAACAGAAGTAAAACGAGTCAGATTTGTTACCAGTAGCATAATCAATTGAAAACCCAAAATGTATAAATATGAATGATTGTATAAGAGATGATTAGTATTCACGAAATAAATGGCCTTTATGCACTTTGTTATTAATGTGTTCTTTATTCCTAATTATAAATATACTGTGTTAAAATAAAAAGGCATGGACATTATAAATATATATATATATATATATATATATATATATATTGTTCTCACAACAAATCGAGATAGTGGTGGTATTATTTACAGGTTCCGTATACATATTATATATATATATATATATTTGTTCTCACAACAAATCGAGATAGTGGTGGTATTATTTACAGGTTCCGTATACATATTATGTAGGGTGAGGTTGCTTTGAAGTCGGATTTTTGAAGACTTAATATGAAGTTAGTTTCATTACTGCAGGATTACACATTTGTATATGAGACAGTGCCATCCAATTTTGCAACATTACTTCCCCAAAATATATAGTGGGTATAGAGCGTAATACCGACTCCTACTGATGAGTCACCAGTAAGCACGAAATGTGCACATGAGGTTATACGTTACTTTTATACTGTTTTTGGTTTATCCTTCTGGTCACAACTGAACTAATTTGTTACTAGGTGCGCAATACCTAACATATAATTGCTTTTTGGATAATTACCAAAAGCAATAACATAAATGATTTGGAAACATGTGAATTGCTGTGAATAAAAAAACTCTAGCTTGATTTCTGAAAGTATATACAGTATATTCAAGTATTCAACCTGAACTGGAGGTGCTGCACACAAATGATTGGTCATTCCCCTATTTCGCAGTCTTTCCCGGTTCTAGTTTCCCATTTGTTTTGCATTTCGTGATTTAAAGCATTTTTAGGTTTAAATACTTGAAAAGACACTAGAAAGAGACGATTCTTATTTCTGATAAATTTTTGATTTATTTTTGCATATGGAAATGGTAGTATTAAGTTAGAATATAATATTTTTAGTGTATGTTTAATAGCATAAAAATATAAATGAAGCGTTGGGAATACATGGTTTTCCAAATGAATGGCTAAAGGTGTCATAAGATTTCGTTAAAGACGTCATATGTACCCCGGTTAAGGATTTGGCCATCTTGTTTTGACCGTGACTATGGAATTTAAAACGCGTCTTTACGTACGACTGATGGTATTTCTGCTGATTTTCAGCTTATCAAAATTATGGGATAAGTTTTTCTCTGAAATCTGCAAGCTAGATTTAAATAGTTTAGCAAAAACCTGGCCGTTCAATTTTCTTTTATCGCAATCTTAAGAAAAGCTCTAAAAATGCTTAAAAATAATCAGATAATTATAAACCTGGGCTACAAATTTTCTTTCAAAAGGTAAGTAAAGAAGTCATTTTTAGCGTTATGAAAGGTCTAATCAAGAACTCTATCGTTTGTCTAATTCAATAATGTGGTTATACACTGATCAATTTTATACATAAGTAATGTTGGAAACGTTCTTAGCATAATTTATGATATCAAAATTCATTTTTCGCACAATGAGAAAATAGGAAATTCTGATTGATTTATAACATTTTACTGGGGTTGATCGCTACAAGGATTTTGTTTTTTCATTTATCGATCAATTATTTTCATAACAAATTTAATGATTAAAGCTGCAAGCATCGATTATCGGTTTTTCATTATAAGTAAATATCTCCTTTTAACACTAAGATTGTATTCTCGATGGAGAATGTCCGTAATTAATGTTTCTTTCAAACATTCGGCTTATTTAAACGAACATTGGTTGCGCGGATGGTGATAACAATTACTTTTAATCAAGTTTACGATCATAATACACACACAACTTTCAGCTACATAATAACTAATGTTAATTGGTTAGTCTTTTTTTCTTTTAGGTGAAGCTCATATGTCATCCATTTGGCCCTAAAGCTCCGACTAATCATCCTCAATCTGTCATCATTTAACAGACACTGCACTACATGGGGAAGTGGTATTAAAATGAACATTTATGTAATTCAACGAGCATTGGTTGCGTAGCTTATTTGTTATAGCAGGTTTTTTAAAATGCACCGGAAGTCTTGCTCTCTGAGATTAGCAACAGTTTACCATTAATAAGGGGAAGACATTATCATAAATTAGAACGGACAGTTCGATTTAATTGGGCAAAAATATTTCTTGTAATCGTGATTGTGTGTGTGTGTGTGTATTTATACACACGCGTTAAAATCTCATTGCAATAACGGGGCGCTTATGCGCGGAATTACTATTAAACTTGTAAATTTGCAAGGAAATTTAAATTGCGAGGTATACTTTTTTCTTCGCGGGTCGTTTCCAATAAATCGAAGTACAGTAATTTGACAAAGCTGAATTTGCCGGTTAATTTGTGTATAAAAGTGGCCGATAATAGAGCCAGTCGAGGAGATACGCTTCTAGTCACTTGACATGAAACTGTGATGACTCATATATAATACGAATTAATTTCAATGTACTACCTTTATTGCATATTACTAGCAGAGATATCTGAAATGGCATTAGTCTTTAGTTTAATTAAGTCTAGCTTAAACTAGCAGAGTGAAACTGATTGAAAATACATTTTGTAAGAAAATTGAGAAAATAATTTCAGATTCAATTAAGGTTATGAAGAACGTCATCTCAATCAGTTTAGAAGACTAATAGCAAATATAAGACAAAATAAGAATAATTATCGTGAAATGTTTAAAAAAATAAACATTGAAAAGATAACAAATGTTTAAAATGACAATCCTACTTCTTTGCAAGTTGAAAAATAAAAACAAAAAAGAATTAATTATCGTAATGGAAAAAGAGCAATTTGCGATAATTACAGTTTATTCGAAAAGTAATGGAGGAAATTTTAAAAATAAAAAAATACAGCGTGCGGTAATATTTAAAGATAATTTAAATCGAAGACGATTTTATATATGCATATATATATAATTATAAGATTTAATTATATGCATTTTTTCAGTATAAAACTGAACATTATGTCAAGATATCTTACATAATATATATTTCGTGTAGAAGTGTATATGTATGGATTTTTACATATTCATATAAAATGTGAGTACAAATACATCTATTTGTAAAGTCGATATGTTATAAACTCAAGGTGAATTGTAGGTATGTGAAGTCCAAAGAACCCACTTATTTTGCTTATATAAATATAAATACATAAATATATATATATATATATATATATATATATATATATATATATATACAGTTTGTACACAGAAATATAAATATAAATATAAATATAAATATAATATAAATATAAATATTTAAATATAAACAAATGTGATTGACTGATGTAATTTGTCCATTGAAAGACACACATAGTTGCTTATGAAAAGCAAATTATATATGGTGTATACACGTACACATACACACACACACATACACACACATATATATATATATATATATATATATATACATACATATATAATGGATATTTAGGTAATTAGAAAAGATGTGGGAAGAACCAACATGTCTGCTTATATTATTATCTATATATGTATTAGATGCAATATGTAAACATATATATTAATGGATATTTATGTATAAGATGTGGGGTTTAAATAAATAAACAAAAGTAAATAATAAATAATTAAACTTAGTGCAGATATAATATTTACCAAAGGTGAATCGTACGAACACACATTGTTGAAACATTTAATTTTATATATACATCGATATGCATATGGTTTGGACATAGGAAATTTGGTATATAGAGGGTATGTTTATAAATGTGTTTTTGGTTGAGATACCATTCGTTAGTGCAGGCTACGGATTCGGTCTTGTCAGAACGATAGAATAATACGATATTCTTTCAACAGTTTTACTAACCTCTCTCTTTCCCTATTATCTATTGCACAAAGTTTGAGATTGGTTTGACCGGGAATTGAAGACTACTGCTATGTGATAACAATAAAAATTTCATTGATCCTTCTACGCGCCGGAAACAAATAATTTAAAAGTCGAGACATCACGGATTGGCGTGTACGTCAATCCATATGTCTTGCTTATATTTATTCTCTAAATGTCAATTTAGATTTTAGTACACATAAGTGAGTATAGGTTGTTGTTTGCGTGGGGTCTGATGTTGGTATTATATGTTTACATGTGAGTATAAGTGAATAGGCATTAAGAACGGATATTAGGGCAGACAAATAACGTACTTTTGGATGTAAAATCACTATAAATGGATCTGTTTTGAATGAGAATACAACATTTGCCACAAGTTGTTTTTTTCTGGGGGTATGGTGTCAACCCTGAAAATAGGACTGGAAATGAAGTCCCGAAAATTTGGAAAAAATCAGAAAATCTGGTTTCAGCGTAATTTTAAGACAAGCATATAATGACATGTCACGCAGATTTTGAGAAATTCTTTAAATGCAGTTTGCGAGCTCAAAGCAAACACCAATCCCATTGTATTTAACCAGTCGTCAGGCAGCAAAACAAACACCAGTCGCAACGCACTGACGCGTTTCGACCTTCCTTGATCATCATAAGAGTACGACGGCAAACTGACTAGTGAGAATCAAACGGCAATGCGTATTTATGGAGTGCAACATTCGATATGCAGCTCTGAATTCTTAACTGCTTAATAGTATCAGATTTTTAACAGTTTGCGAACAGATGACGCTTAATGAGCTGAGGCTGCATGAAATGCCATTGGATTGCCTAATTAATGCATAAACTTCTAGCTTTGATAAATACAATTTGCTCGACAGCAATGTTGGCTGTTTATTTTTAAATCAATGTCTTGCATATTTTGGTGTGAGCATTATGTAAATATATAATATTTAATTAAGCAATCAATCGTTGCCAGATGTGACATCATCAATTTTGCACGTAGTATTCCCATATGGTACTGATAATAGTCGTTTCCAGAAAAAAACATTGCTCACAGTACCGCGTCATGCCCTGATTTGAAATATTTGCATTATCTGCAAAGCATGAGGAAGTATCGGTAACCAAGGCTGTTGAAGTTAACAGTCTATAATGGACAGCAATAGATTGTTATTTTGTCTATATAAGTTATAGGCAATTTCAAAAAGACTAATTATACCGGGTTTGCTCAATTCTTTGAAGTCGTTTAAGTTAAGCAGTGCGCTTGACACCAAAGTTAATAACAGGTTTCTAGCACAAACTTGCAGAAATACAGTAAAACTTACTTCTATACTTACCTGTTAAAATTTGTGCACACATTCTAAATCTCTACCACAGTCGCCCTCTTATGTCTGTCGAACGTGACTAGACATATTTATAATTGATTGGCCACTGGTGGCGCAAGCGATGAAAACGATTATTTAAATGAAGGTTGCGATATTGAGCGAAAAACCTGACCCCATTATTTGCATACATTTTTCGCTATAAACTAAACTTTTTTTATAATAAATAAAAAGGCAATTCATCCAGTAGACCGATTTCGTCCTTATGGGGAACTCATCACGTACTGTCCAGAATTTGCCGCGGACAGGGCTCGAAGCTAAGCACGTCTGGTTCAGAATCTGTTGCTTTAACGACTGAGCCACATTGCCGTACACTGCACACAAATTTTTTAGTCATATACTAACTAATGTTTCATGGTTAGCCTTTCGTTTATGTGAAGCCTATGTGGCATCTTTGTAAGCCTAAAGTTAAAACCAGCCACCAACAATCTGTTATTATTAAACAGACAACACGCTACCTGGGAGGAGATATTGAATTGTAAACTTATATAATTGCTCAAACATTGGTTCGCGGTTGTCAGTGATAACAATTAATTTTAATTTAGTTGTGATCTATATAAACACCAGTCCATTATATATATATATATATATATATATATATATAATGGGACTGCACCAAGACGTAGACAAAATAGAATGCAGAAAAAAATTTGCGTTTCAAATCGCAAGGATAAAACTAATCTAAGCCGGGTAATCCTAGTAATCGAAAAGACGCTGTTACGCTGAGAATATTTGCTACAAATTTCGCCAAACAGATTCATTTGCAAGTTTTGCTTGGTTCATGAAAGTAATATGGTTAGTGAAATAATTTAGACGCCCTCGTGAGATTCACATTGTAACTTATATCTACAAATTTTAAACTATCTTAAAACTTCTTTAATTTGTTGAGATATTGCCCAGTATACCAGTTATGCCCTTAAATCTTGTTTGAGCGTACATAATGGGCAATTAACATTTTTTGTGATTTCGTATGGACTGTAACTGACTTTTAAAAGAACTAAAACCAATGTGAGACCTAGATTAATCGAGATTACCTGATCTTTGTTGTGACCAACACAGACGGAATAAAAGTTATTCCGTTTCTTCAACTTGTTTCAGCGCCCGTTTTCGGTCACCTTCTTCAACACAAATTATATAAAACAAACTAAAAGATTTTGCAATATAACTTCGTTCACTTACCGAAAGTCTTGAAGTGTATGCTCGTCTGAAACGATGTGGTTCAGTATGGTTTGTGGAGTTGATTTCACGCACCACAGCTAGGCAAACAAATTTAAGAAATGAAGTCGATAAAATGTTTATAAAACGTGACCACCACTTTCTCGATAAAAGGCCAAGAAAAGAAATAGTTTCAATTGAATACTATGATGCCGTCTTCTGTAATTATTTTTCAAATGATTTTTTGTCTAATCAAACTTCAATTTTGACAGGACAAATTTGCGGCAAAATTAAGAATTCTTGCTTTATTATGGCGTTTATTTTCGCCAGAGCTATTTAATACAGCATTCATAATAATTGCTTTAACACTGTCATAGACAATGTCGTGAAAAGTGTTACATTTTCACAATATTAAAGTTTCGCACTGTTAACGAATATGTGTTAATCTGCGAACAAGATAAAATCACCAATCCCGTGTTGTTTATTAGGTCGCACATCATAGAAAATCTACGGACAGTCGCACGTACTGACGCGTTTCGACCTTCCATGATCATCATCAGAGTATGACGAAAGATTTGCCAAACAGGAACGAAACGCAACGCATGTATAGGGTATGGAATATCTAGTATACAACTCTCACCTCTAGAAGTTTCGCATATATTTAACTGGACAAGAAATGCCGGCTACACAATTTCTATGCTATTACGAATATAAAATGCATGCAGCTATTGCCTCAAGAATATAAAGCAATGGATTACACCATCATTGACTTATCGGGTAGCAATAACTATTTACAAGACAGGTATTTTTTGAAATTTGATTTCGGAGTGACAGCTTCATATTTTCCATTGCCGTGTTTTGCGTACGCGGGTTTGAGCTTTGCACTAACAGTTTCACAACAATCCGATTGATCACAATTTCCATTTCCTTTTTGTCTTCGATCGGGCTGGGTTTGTATTCTTCCCTTTCTTTCCATTGGTTAATATGAACGATGTTGAAGCCTTCGGAAGAAAGGGCGAATACAAACCCAGCCCGATCTGAGACAAAAAGGAAATGGAAATTGTGATCAATCGGATCTTTGTGAAACTGTTAGTGCAAAGCTAAAACCCGCGCAAGCACAACGCGTCACTGGAAAAAACTATTTACTAAATCAAATTTGCAAAATTGAAAAAATAACAATTCTGATATATTAAAACATTCGCACAACATAGTAAGTCTACCGTCGGTCTCAGGTGACGACTCAGTTCGTCCGTCATTGTCATCTTCAAATCACGACAGAAAACTGCCTAGCGGGGATCAAACCGTAGCAGATAAATATGTAATGAAATAACTTCATGATGAATTTTGAAATTTCGAAGAATAATCAGTCAAAAAACTAAAGGAAGAATTCATCATCATTTAATTTGTTTTTCTACTCAACTTAGATGGAACATGTTCTAACGATATTTTTACTGATCCACGCTTTGATTGGTTTAGGTTCCAATTCAGATTTTCCATATAAAATTTTTGTTTCCTATTTCAGGTACTCATAATGCTCATGAATGGACGTTTAAAAATTAAAATTATAAATGATAAAGTGCTCACTGATTTTAGCTTATATTTACCACACATAGATTGTTTTATTTGTAAAGTAGAACATCGTGTATTAAATCGGCGTTCAATATAGTTTATTGTGAGTCAACCGGAAATTCTTAATGGACTGACGAATCACTGAGACCTGGGATAATTACGAAAGTTAAATTTAAACTATACGCAGCTCCACTTATTTTAACACACTAAGAAGATAAGTATAAGCCGAATTATTAAATTCGGCTTCTCAGAAATCAGTGAAAATTATCTTTTTGAAAGCGGATTAAGTTTAAGAGGTGCTTCTAAGGATTTAGTATGATTATAATGATAAGATGAGAGAGAGAGAAAGTGAAAGAGTGAGTCTTACTCTGAGTTAATGGCTTCGTATAAGTGCATAGATCCCATAACTTGTAAAGATTTTAATCAATACACTGCATTTCGCAATATATAAACTTTCTAAGTTTCTATGCCAAAGAATAGGAAATGTCTTTGATCATAAATTGAAAAATGAATATAATTTGATTTAAAATGTTGAAAAACGTGTATAAAATGGAGGTAGTAGTTTGGCGACCTTAGTTTTAGTGTCTAAGTAAACAAATATACCGGTAATAAAACAATGGGTTGTTTTCAAAGTTTCCTTTTTCATCATCTGTTACTATTATATTGAAGCAAAATGACAATTAAGTAAGATACGGAGATATTGACTAAATATATATCTTATATATATAAGATTGTAGTAATGAATTTTGTAAAAATATTAGGTGTCCCAAATCAACATCATTTGTCGGTAACATTAGCAAATATCCTTATGTCTCATTCGGAATAAATCTCTAAACTAAGAAGTCTCTGTATCCAAAATTGCATGTACGTTATTTAGGTGATATATTAGTTGTCTAGAGTTACAGAGATGAACAGATGGGAAATTTCTGATACTTAACTAATTTCATCAGCGAACTCCAATTTACGATTGAAAAAGTATACTTGTGTTATTTACCATTTTGAATGTCAAATTAATTCTAAAATTTCAGAAGATAGAAATGAATATTTTTACTAGGTTGCTTACAATGGTTTACTTTTAAATTTTAAACCAAGTCATCCTTATAGGTATCTCAAAATCATTGGCGATAGGAAGCTTAATATTAACGGATATAAATCAGAGAGAGTTTGAATTAAGCAGACTATCCGAGAAATATTCAAAGATCATGGTTAACCTCAATAATCAATACCAGCAACAATTCTAGTTAACCTCAAGTTTAGGTACGTAAAATGTGATAGAACGAATTAGGCTTGTCAGGCAATAGTATCACGAGACTCCAAATTATGTAGAACATTTAAATCAATAGTATTTAAAAATATAAAAGAATCACCAAAAATAACCTTTAGATGTTGCAGAAGTTTAAGAAATCCCACGCGAATACGGCAATAGTGTGTGTTTATGTGTTTGTGTGTGTGAGACTTCGCGACCACTTAAGGTAAGAAAGGGAGAGAATGGATATAAGTGTGTTTCGATTGATTGTAGAACCATGCCGATATGAAGTCTTGCAAGAATAAGGATATGATTTAATTAATCTATTTAAACTAAGTCAAGAGGTTATGTTATGTATAAAACAGTGGAAAATCGTTAGGTTACATTAATGCATAAATGATTAATGGTGTAAATTGACGATTTGACGAATTGGAATCATTAACTTGCATAAGAAAAATACTAAGAATATTGAAATAAGATTAGCTTATGTTTAGCTTTATAAACTTACATAATTTTTATCAATTATTTACAGCTTGATCCTTCAAATTTTTTGTCTTTAACTTTCGTTGTATTATTGTATCAATCATCATGAGGTCTGAATTTAATTAAAAGCTTAGCAATGGACTTTAATGTTAATCAATAATTCTTCTTAAAATGATCATTATTTTATTAGGTAATTTCCGTGTCTGAACACACTTTAAATCCATAAATAAATATAATATTACTAAAAATTTAAATAATTACTTCGGCATTATTTTATTTATGGTGCATTTTTTTTACTTTGCTTCCATTATAACCAATGAATTTACACTTAAAACATTCGCTACACATGGTAAAAACACAAAATTAGCCTGACGCGTGCAAAGATATAATTTAAACTAGATGGATGTACACATGTGTATTATTATATTTATGTGAATACTCAGCTGTCAGACACGCAAACGCATAAGTAGCATATGCCTGCATAATGAAACGTTTAGTATCTTTTCTAAGGTTAACCAGGTATAAATATTAGCGAAGCAGTTAAAATGAAATTCCGTTGCGTGAGCTGTGGACTGAAGAACCTCGCAGAGAGTTTGGCCATAGCATTTCCTACAGAATTTAAGAACTGGGAACAACCCACTGTGAGTCTGGCAAAAGGATCAACTTTTATGAAATACCAAGTAGCAGAAATAATCATTTCTTTTAAGTTAAATATTTAAAAAAATTAAGTTTACCCAAGTCAAATAACCATTACCTTAATATTTAAAATTATTATATTAAAGGAAAAATTATGGTTAGACTCACGCAACGGCGCCATTAAAACTTCTATTAAAACCTTACGGCAAAGTTGCTGGCAGGGATGAAACCACTATATATATATATATATATATATATATATATATATATATATATATATGTGTGTGTGTGTGTGTGTAAAGCGTATTTATATAGGTCCTTCGTAGGGAAATTTTATTTCTAAATATATAGAACTATTTTTAGTATATAAAGACAAGTTATTCGTGGGCACTTTGCTGAGTTAAAAGAATGTTCAATTATGTTAATTAGTTCATGTATCTCTGTTTTATTTGGACACACAGTCAGTCAAGCGTAATTTATGAATATAGCAGTGCGCTGACTTGAAACAATAAACTGTTCAGTGAAAAAACCCAAAGACAGAAAATTAATGACTTGTTATACGATTTGCTGACATTACACAATATTTACTTGATAAAACACAAAAACAGACAATTATTGACTTATTATAAAGTGTGCTGGCATGACACAATTAACTGTTAATGGATGGAACACAAGTACTTTATGAGCCCTATTTAGCATGCGTTTCATCACACGCACAATTTAACGTGACCTACGGTATTTAACAAATAAGAAACAATCATTTTCCTATAATTTTCTGTTCATATAAGCATGCTTATTTTCTAATTCGTAATCATTGAAATCGTTTTGTTCATCAGTTTCATTTGACCATGTCTCTAATAAGGACGCTTAATAATAATAATAATAATAATAATACCATGTAATGTGTTTCATAAACGTTTTTGTATGAAGATGCTGACAGACTGTACTGAGTCGCGGCCATTTAAATATATATATATAATATAAGTACATATAAATATGTATTAAAATGAATATTAATGGCAAAATTTTGACCTTTCGGAAATACAAACGAAACATTGCGCAACATAGCAATGGAAATTTGTGAAGTAGACTGGTTTCGCATGTATTGGAGACTCCTCTAATGCTTGCCTGAATTTGGCGCAAAGTTTGCTGGAACCCAGGCACAAATAATTATGAATTTAGCCCGAATTCTACTGCGCTACCTGAGCAGCAAACTACTCGTAGCTTGCTGTCATAAAAAAATTATGCTTTTGTTGCCATTTCCTTCACATAGAACCCATTTTGACTTGATGTTCTAACTGGCCACCGCATATTAGTTGGGTTGGCGCAGAGATAAATATTCCCGACTCGATCCCCGGTCGCTGCCTAGTCAACTAAATACTTAACGACGTCAGAAAAGTGAAAACATTCGGGCAACTTGTTGAATTGCAATATTCAAATTACATTAACAACATGTAGATTCAAAATAGTGCCAATAAACTTTAATTCTCTATACATTCCTAAGGTGGTATGGTGCCTAATGTGACAGTAACATGAAACTCAGGAAATGGCTGAACAATAAAACATAAATTGACATACGATTAAGCCTTGTATTTAGGTGGCAGCAAGGTTGGCGCATTGATATGTCTGTTAGAAGCCCTAAGTTAAATAATTCCCTGTTCATGCCACAACCGTGGCAAATGATGAGAGAATTCTTGACAGTTTCCAACCAGAGCAGAAGCATGGTCTACGTGTAGATTCACATTTCCTACCTGTGACAATGTTTGGTTTATACTGAATATATATATATATATATATATATAAATATATATATATATATATATATATATATATATATATATATATATATATATATATATATATATATATATATATATATATACCTATATATTCTGAGAGACGAAAAACAATCTCTAACTAAGTGTATCATATGTCTAGCACGTGTGTTACTTTAAGATTAATTTCCCACGTATTAAAACCAAGGTCAAAATGTGTCTTTTAATTTTACATCGGAAACCCAATTTAATGGAAAAAAACCTTCCGGAATAGTAAATTTATTAGTTTAAACGAAAATACATACGCATTGGAATAATTTTGGTGTACAGATTATTTACATGTGTACAAGCCTCCTTTTATTGGTAAAGTATTTATTGGCTTTAGCTATCTTAATTCGAGCGTATAATCTAAAAAAAATTATTCAGTAAGTTAATCACCTTTTTATGTAAAATGGGTCTAATAATCACTGATGAATCGTAGTTTATTGATAATTATCTGTGACTACTTATCTCTATGCTAGAAAGCATACATTCATTTTGATGTACTGAATAATAATCTAAAATCATGCTATCAAATTTCAAGAAGCGTGTTGATAATTTTCAATTATTTTGATGGATTTCATCCACTCTGTGAATGTTTGTCTAATTTCCTTTCTAGCCTAAACGTTGCCAATTTTGGCTTACGTACGGTCTGTTCAGCGTTGCTCGTTTATCTTTTGACTAAAAATCTGTCTTCCCTTCAAAATCGATACGATTTAATTCCTTGTTACAAATTTGAAGACATTTGATGTTCTGATAAAAATTAATGATCTCGGTACACAGAATAATATATTTAACTCGTGGTGGAAAACCGTATGAAGACATTTACATTTAATTTAAATTTATTAATGCTAGCCTACATATCACAAGCAGATAAACATTATTCGGAACAATATCGATCTAATCCACACAAAGAAGGATTTGTATTTCGCCAATATCATTGAGTAAACAAAACGAAATATAATGGAAATTAAAATCAATTGAAGTAAAACAATGAAAGGTGTAGAGACATAATTCTTTTATGGAGGCCATTGCTATATCAGTCACGTTCCGAAACTCTAGGTTGAACATGAATCTCGTGAGGGTTTGTTTAGCCCAATGCCAAATGGTGCTTAGTTTTATCTTTCTATATCTGAGCGAGATGATCTAGTTACGTGTCTTGTACTGTGCATGCTCATTATTTATTTTACTAAATATTATCTACTTCTCCGCATTACCAGTTGAAATGGTTGTGAAAATGCAGTAATGCTCTCGTTACAACGGAATAGGTAGAAGTCATGCATGAGTAAAAAGATATACGTATGCTGAAAACTTAATTTGTTGCACGTAATGCAGCATATTTTTTAAAGAAACTAACCGACGCATCGATAAAAAAGCTAGGTTAACAGAAAAGGCGATAATTAGCATACGTAGTTAGGGTAACTAAAAGCCGACAAATGAGAAGCTATTTTACAATAAAGTGTTTTGGCTTGAATGCTTAATAACAGGCTAGTTCAACTAGGACCAGAGGAATAGTTCAAAGTCAGCATTAAAAATTTTCCAGTCTCGGGCCCACATGTGTTTCCTGGTAACTGGCCTCTTACAGTTATGACTTAGCACTTCACTCCATACCTAGACTACAAATCAAATGTACCGAACCTGTAAACGATACTAAAATCATGGTTTTGTAAATAGGCTGAAGTTCAGCAAAGTTGCGACTAATGCTAACTCGGAATACCTGATAACCCAGAAAAAACCCCTTATACTCTGGCCTCAGTCACTATTAGTTATCAAATTTCGCGGTAACTAAAATATCATTCAATAAAACGAATAAGAGATATATATTCTTCATTGCGAAGAACTAAATTATGTGCAATCGAGTATTACGATGGGTTGCCAGTTGGCCCGAATCGAATGTGTAGATATGCTTGTAACTTTCCTCCTGGTCCTATTCAAACTAATTCATTACAAGGTGCACAGCATCTAATACGCAATTGCGCATGCATTTGTTATCCTCAAAAAAGACATTTTAACAATTGAACAAAAAGCCATTCCTGGAAACGCTAAACGTACCTGCGCGAAGGCGATGAAAAAAAGTTGTTCGGGTGTTAAGTCGAGTCCCGGCAAATACACTGGTGTGGCATATCTCTCCTCCGCTTTAAATGCCTAAAATTGCCGTATTTAATTTGAAAGATAAAAATGAAAAATTAAAAGTAAATGAACAAGCGCGCGATAAACTGGACACTAACAATACAAAAATGCAACTAGACATCCCTCTCCAGTTTCACGACGTATGCAGACAGTGTCACCTATTCGGAAACGCTTTATGCATGCGTAAATGCATACTTAAATGCATAAATAAATATAAACGAATATTTCGCACAAATGCAAAAAGAATAGACAGTGGACGCATGGCTTAAAAATGCGGATTCCTATTTGAACCATTTGATGACGATAGAAAGAATCGCAAGACACTATATTTTCTTAAAATGCTGAGAGGCATGCTCCGCTAATTTACAACAACAGCGACGGTTATCGACGACCAACTCATTTTCTTTGAACATAATACTTTTCACGAATGGCTCATGCGGGCATTCATCGTCACAATATACCGAAATGTCAAAAGTTTTTCAAACGAAAGAATAAGTGATCACACTTAGCGCCAATACATTCCATACTGCTTCTTGCGGTTTGATCCTCGCTAGTCAGTTTGTCGTCGTACTCTGATGATGACCATGGAAGGTCGAAACGCGTCAGTGTGTGCACAACTCGTCAACAAATTTTTAATCCATGAATTTATGCTTGGATGGTCTGCGATGATGGCTACACTAGAATAGGCTACCACAGGCAGACGGAAGTTTGGGAGAGCGCACAAGTTCCACGGAATCCTAACCTTCTTTACATAGAAAAGCAATATGCCAACTTTATACCAATACTGCTATTTACTCGTAGGCTACGTCAATCATTATTCAATTTGTATTTATGACATCATAGAGCACATAATCGCTTCTCCCGACAACTTTTTTTCATTGCAACACGAATGTCCCACTTCGTCACAGGATTCGTACTTTCACACTCGTATTCCATGCTAAAGCACTATCTAATACAATTTTAGACGTTCCTCGTGAAACAAACAACATGATGACATTGCAACAATACGATTTACGCAAGCAACTTACCTACTATTACAAGATTATCCACTTAAACTGTACGTTTATATTTGACGGAGTTCTAATGTATATTTTCTTGTTTGCACGCACTAAGAATGCGTGACTGAATTTTATATAGAGTTGACTGAGTTTCCTGCATAATTTTATGGTTAATCGACAGTCTAATATCATTACCTAAAGGCTCTTAGATCTCAAGGAATTTTGTCTCTTTGTGTGGGCGTATGTGAGTGTATATTCCCATTTAATTTGGGCTATCGAGTTAAATTTATGTATGCCCTCCGTAGTTTCTCTTTTTCTTTTCGATATCTTATTTGTGGTCTGGAGTAGACGAGTTCCTCTGTGCAGATGTAGGCAAATGTTGACGGAAGGTGAGTAAACGTAAATCGAAGGGGAATCAGATATTTATTTGAACAAGCATACGCAGTTTTTTTAGAGTGGATTAGAGAGAGAGAGAGAGAGAGAGAGAGAGAGAGAGAGAGAGAGAGAGAGAGAGAGAGAGAGAGAGAGAGAGAGAGAGAGAGAGAGAGAGAGAGAGAGAGAGAGAGAGAGAGAGAGAGAGAGAAAGAGAGAAAGAGAGGAGAGAGATGCAGAGAGAGAGAGATGCAGAGAGATAGAGAGAGATGCAGAGAGAGAGAGATGCAGAGAGATAGAGAGAGATGCAGAGAGAGAGAGAGAGAGATGCAGAGAGAGAGAGAGAGAGTGAGAGTGAGAGTGAGAGAGAGAGAGAGAGAGAGAGAGAGAGAGAGAGAGAGAGAGAGAGAGAGAGTTTATTAGGATAACTCACTTTATTTCGAGTATCTCCAGGGATTTTATAGAGAGCCATTGATTATTTCTACAGGGGCCTGCAATGCCGCATACAGTAGTACCTGCATTGTGCATAGTGGAACTTATCTTGGATCAACGCGTATTCGGAATTTCCTGGATGCAACCACGCCATCTATAACTAATTGCTACATGATCTATTTGAGTCCACCGTTGTCCGGGTGCTGGAGGACGCCATGTAGAACAACGTCTAATACAACGTCTGAAGATTGCACTACTTAAATATAGTCTATGTTCCGCGTAGCTATCCAAAAATCGTTCACCATTATCGCTGCGCGTCGAGCTTAGAGTGTTTCTTCCACCTAAATAAAAAAACTGTGTTACTTAAGCGCTCTGTTTGAGCATTCATGTCACCCATAACCAGAACTATATCTGAACTTCGTGCTTTACTTAGTAAGGAGCTTAATTCGGAGTAAAAAGCGTCTTTGCTTTCTTCTGTGCTGCAATCGGTAGGAGCATATACAGATACAACGAAGAGGCAACGATGATAACGGTTTTTTGTTTTGATTTTTTTAGATGTATTTAAACGTGCCGGACACAATCGAATATTTAAAGGGACCCATTCAATTCAGCAAGCTTCAGCTCGCGCGCTAAGGGCAATACAAACGCCCCATTTACCGGCTTGAGAGAACTCTGTGGAACCAGATGTTCGAAGCCAATAATGCGTAGATAGGAATGGTACAACCACTTCTGTAATGCACGTAGGATCCTTTATTCTGGTTTCAGAAACGCAACATATGTCGATTTCTGATTTATCCAACGTACGTGCAAGAGATTCTTGTTGTCCAAGTTGTTTAAATGTTCGCACTTTAAATGTGCCTACATTAAAACCTAACCTAGATTTAATGAATGATCGTTTACTAGAACCATTTTCGATATTTGGCAACCTGGTATTGGGCTCAGTGTTATGATCTATACCAGCCATATTGATAGTATCTAAAAGAGTGTTATTGTTAGATTGAGAAGAGGAAGAGGAAGGAAAGGAGGCAGAATCGGAGATAAAGTTGCCTGCAGTAGCCTGTTTTCGCTTATCCACCCTGCGCGGCACAGTAGATAAGACCACCCTTTTTATACTGTGCGACGGCCGTTGCAGTATGTAATCTTTGTAAGTTGTATATTTCATGGTTATATATATGGACTGCAAGAGAACACTAGATCGCCCATTGCTATTGATGGTTTGTATTTGATGTTTTCCTTCTCCTAGATAGTCTGCCAACCAAGGCTGATGAGCACTATCTTCCCAGATGCCAGTGGCCGAAGTTTCCTTTAGCAGCCGAAACTTGTCCTTCACGTCTGAAACGCTTGCTCTCATTCCGTCACTACACATTTAACAAAATAAAATACAGCGCAGTTAGACCACACTTGAGGCTTCACATGAAACAGAACGATGGCTGTGTCACTTTATGGCCCGGAAAGGTTCATGCTACCAATCTCGGGTTGACTAGCTTGAGCTCGCCGGTCGTCAGGCCGGAATTTCTATGGCTATGGCCCAGTATCAATCAAACGCACCCAAAGATTTTAAGCATTTGATTTTTCTACTTTTAAATAAAATCAAAAAATCTTTTGCGCTATACTTAAATAAAGGATTTCTTACTAGCTTCAACAAGTCAAATTACCAATTTTCTAATTCATGCGTTGACGTATTTCTCTTTGGGACAATAGTTCGCCAAGGGGTATCGAATTTGTACACCTTCGATAAAACATACAATCTAGGTTAATTTACCGTCCTGTTTTTCCACATTCCTCACCCAAATATATAGTGGCCAAAGGGCATAATAACGGTTCCTGAGTCGCCAGTAAGCATTCTGGTCATATTTGAACAAATTTGTTACTAAGGGCGCAACACCTAATACACAAATGCATATATATCAGTTCTCCACCACAAACAGTATCTAACTGCTATATATTTAATTGAATGATGTCATGATTACCGCTAAATGGGATAACTGATTTCGATCAAGGCCAGAATGTATGGATTTGCTGGAGTAACAGGGGTTTAGAAAAAGTTGTACTTCTCGATGGGGTCAACTTCGGCATACATATTTAAAACCATCGTGTTGGTACCATGTACGGAATCGGCAACCATAGTGTTGGTACCTTGTACATTTTCAGTAAAATAATATTGATATCGGGTACTGACACAAGCCATAGTATTGGTACCCTTTACAGACACGACATATGCATTACATATATTGAGTTGGCTTTGAAGTCACATTGTCGAAGACTTTATATGAAGTTAAGTTCAATACTGCAGGTTTACGCATTCGTATAGCAGATTGTACATTCCAATTGTCCCACATTCCACAATCAAAATATATAGTTGACATGAGGTAAGATCTACTCATCACAGATTATATCGTACCTAATTTCCAGTGGTTAGAATGTACGATGCTGAAGCCTTCGGCAAAAAAGGGAGATATCCGCACACAGACAATAAAAAGAAAAACTGGATTCGTACATGGAAATGGTGGTCAATCGGATTTTTGCGAAATTGATTGTACCAATCGACAACCAGCAAACGCAAACATCGGAGATTCAACATTCAACAACACATTGTATTGTTTGTACAGGTCTAGCAAAGTATATTTAAAATAAATAAATAAAAATCTCACATTTATGATCTTAATTAATAAGATGCACGTGCAAAACCAATTTTATTTTGCACACACAAATTTGGTATCTTATTTGACAATCATGGATTCAATCTTCTCCGGCATCTACCAAAATATGATTAATCACAGGTAAAGTTCCAATTACAGATAATTTTAGACGCAGATTACGGTTGAATTATTTATTCACACTAGTTAGAGTGAGGTTGGGGGTGGATGTAAACAAAATCATGCCAACTGAAAAATATGTGAACACCAACACGGAGTGTAGTGTTTCATTACCACATTATCTTAAGACTGTAAGCGAATGTACACCGGTCTTCTGTTAAATATATAACGTTTTTTTAATATCGTGGACCATAGAATTCCGTTTTCTTGCAAACGCAAATACGTATAATTCAGCGTACTGCCTTTCCTTGATTTAATGATATTAAGACAAGATGAATGTAGTGAAAACAGGAAAATGTTCGGATAGTAGGCATAGGCTAGAAACTATACAAAATTTATTCTACAGAATAAAGTAAATATGTTCAGAGCAATTTCACTTACATAAATTGGA
The DNA here is from genome assembly GCA_029291075.1 of Eudiplozoon nipponicum. NCBI lineage: Eukaryota > Metazoa > Platyhelminthes > Monogenea > Mazocraeidea > Diplozoidae > Eudiplozoon > Eudiplozoon nipponicum. Next base: position 7,482 of record JAQBSW010009695.1, on the reverse strand, counting down.
GTCACTTAGAATTACTTTATTATAAAACATGATTCCCACTGAATTATTGTAGAAAACATTAATCTTAAACATCGGGAACACGAGAGGGAAGCTTTATCAATCTTGATGATGATATAAGGTGGTTTACCGTTTAAAGGATACGCATAGTCAGTAATGTTTGCCGAATGAATAAAACAACAGTGACTATTGAGATGTATAATTCAACACTGATGTGTGTTTATACAACTAAACGCCTGCCCAATTACAACGTAAAGCACCCTGAAACCAAAAAGTCCAATATCCTTTATTTGTTAATATAAAATAGCTTCTCAGTGGACTATTTTGGTCGGAATGACTGATTTTTAAATATGCGTATCCAATAACATTTTATAGTAAACATGGCTGGCATAATGGAGAATATTTTTGCAATAGCTTAAGACATTGTCTATAAAATCAAATTCCGATCTAAACAGATTATCAGGCGTTTTAAGAAAAGTAGCGAAAATAAGTTACGCGTCTTGTAAGCTAACAGATGCAACATCCTTTATCGGCAGCTTAATAAGCAAAAGAAGCTTGGATATTAATTGAATATGAACTGGAGTATTGCGTGTATATGCCTCTACATACGCGTTTCTCACTTCCTGGTGCGTGCTGTATAATGAATGTATTTAATGCAACCTTATTCCTCATGCATTTTTAAGTTTACTTTATGAAGTACCAGAAATTGTAATCGAGTATAATCATGGTGAATAGAAAATGGACTCTTTTACTCTGTGATAAAGACATGCTTTATAATAAAGTTAAACTTCAATGGAGAATTTAATTTAAATTTACATTAGTGATACAAATAAATTGCTAATCTAAAAATGTTACACGGCTTCAAATCTGTCGGAATTGATAGCATTCCTTTAAACAATTCTGTTACAGTAATTTGGAGTTTATTAAGAATTTTCAACAGTTTATTGTCAGGATTTGGACTAAAACACCAGCTGCAACAGAATGGATGAATTTACCTAATCTGCGTTTTGACTAACGCAGATTTCATTGTTACAGTATTTTCTTTCTTTAATATATTTCGGCTACCTTTATCGGTGTCGATAAAGGTACGGATAAAGGCAGCTACCGATAAAGGCAGCCGAAATATGTTAAGGAAAGTAAACTACTCGAACAATAAATGCTGCTTTATTCGAAACGCAGATCAGGTAATAAAGGATCCTCTAAGTGCCATTCGCTCACAATTGTCGTATTTAAAAATTTCACTTTTTAATGGTTCTTCTTTCTATTTCATCTTTCTCAACGGATCCTCGCCCAAATGCGTGGACGTTATTTCGGAAAATTGATGTCTCATGTGTCTTCATAATCTTATATCTCTTGGATAATTGCAAGCTTGCTTCATTACTTTCATTTGTTAAACATGTGAGGATGGACTAACTGAAGAAGGCTACCGATAAATGTAGCCGAAATATATAAAAGAAAGAAAACTACTGGAACAATGAAATCTGCATTTTTCAAAACGCAGATCAGGTAATTTTAATTAGTCCAGGTTGGAAAGAACCATTTTTATTCCTGAATGGATGAATGTTGGTGTTTTGCAAATTCATTACGGCTTTTAGCCTTAATAAATAGTTAACTGTGGAACTTTGGGTTGGCGTTAGACTTGGCGGTAATGGTGGCGTGAAGCGTGCCAGGTCTAATGGGATAAAATCATTATCCTGTATCATGTGAAGCATCGAGGTCGGTATTACCACACAGCGGCACTTATTAGAAAGTGGGTAGGTTGACGTAGAGGTCAATTAACCCTCCATACAGAAAGTAATCAATTTTTATTTGTGGATATTTGAAGTTATGTTTTAAAAAATATTGCAATTTTTGGGTAATTTCTTTATTTAAATTGTTCAATATTATGGCTTTTCATTGTTAACTTTAATATTCAGACTACTTGAGATTTTTCGTTTCGTCATACGTTGTTTCTTTAGTTTTGGTACAGATTTATCTGATTTCCTTGTAACGATTGTCTGTACGACATTTTGCTAATACGTTAGTGAATTGAACACAAATTATTATTCTTATTGATATCGCGGAAAGGATTCAAAATTTGCTTAAGGTAAATTTGTTGGATACACTGTTTTCAAGGTTTCCAGTGTCCTTCAGCGAGACGGTGAGCATACGCATTTTGTTTTAATATTTTGTAAAAAATCTTATTTTAATATAATGATTAACAGCAAAAATTTGAGACACAGAGTAGTTGACCGAAAGAATTAAGAAATTTTGCTTAGGAGAATGTGCCGAGGAATTTAATTGTTATAAATTTGGCGATTATACCACTCGATTTTGACGTCACAGAGGCTCTCCTATGGTAGTGACCAAAGAGCCTCTACAACGAGAATGAAAGCAAAAGTGAAGGACTCGAAGGGTAAGTTTTATCTGACGAATGAAACCTTGGTCACTGACGCCTGGGTTAATACTATTTGTCAGCCTTGTTCCGAAATCTACCCAAAACATGTAAACTTTTGCATCCACGCTAGGAACAGTCGATCAAGTGCTCTTTCCATCCAAAACATAAAAATAATTAATCCAAACAATGAGGATTCCATAATAAAAATAATAATAATAATAATAATAATAATAATAATAGGATGGCGACAGTCAATTTTATTTTTATTATTAATTTAAATATTTTGTATAACTGGCTCAAATTCTTTTGGTGTATATTTCATTTGTAGTGTAAGCACCAAGTCCATTTGTAACCAGTCACATAAAATAAAAGGCTGCCGTTAATTACTGGTTCGGTTTTATTTCATACTTCCATGGTCATTATCAGACCGCGACAGTAAACTAGCTAACGTGAATCAAACGGCACATAATAGGTTATGTATTAAATGTTGGAAATGTGGCTCTGATCATTAGTAGTCCGACATGGACTGGATTTGATTGGATTATCAGCTTCAAAGGTTCTGTGCTGTCAAGTAAAATGTATCAAAGTCTACTAGTTATGAGAGCCGCTTTTGTAACATTCAATAAGACAGGTTCGTACTGTGGTATATTCCTCTTTAGACAGTCTTTTGTCTTATTCTCATTGGGCGACTTCTCAATAATTGCCATTAAGTTTTTTTACTTAGTGAACTCTCCAACATGTTTTATTTAAAAGGTTATCTGACTTAATCCCCATATGGGGATTCTTAATGTATTAGCCGCACGCACTCACACACACACATATATATATATATATACCATATATATACTATATATATATATATATATTGATCGTTTCTATTTTCACCACATACAACTTGAGGCAACGCAACAAAATCGAGGCCAATTTGGAGGAAAACAAAACTCCCCAGATAGTAACACTTAGTGTTCCCTTTGGAGGTGATCTTCCAGCGGAAATCTTCAAACGAAAAGTAATTCGAGCGACTCAAGCACAGTTTCCATCAATACAGGTGAGAGTGGTGTTCAACACAACAAAACTGATGCGCACGAATGAAAAAGATAGCCTCTCTGTGAGGTCAACACCTTTGTCTGTATACAAATTTCAATGTACCTGCAACGCTCAGTACATCGGCAGATCAAAAAAAAGGCTCGAAACTAGAATAAATCAGCATCTCCCTCAAAAACTATTAAAGAGGGGTGCAGCTCCTGCACAAAAATCAGCAATTTGCGAACATGTACTACTCACAGGTCATGCTGTTAGTAGTAACAATTTTCAGTTCTCTACAAGGCAAAAACAGAGAAAATGCTTCTGGCTTTTGAAGCTATTGCAATTAATAAGCTGAAGCCCTGCTTAAACGTGCAGAAAATAATTCAAAAAGATTTTAAATTGGACTGGAACAAAGACATAACTGACATGCCTTTTAAAATAGCCAACGCTTCGCAAAATACGTCACATACATCAATTACGGACGCAATTACAATGAAAGCGATGACACACCAAATGACGTTACGCAAAAGGAGTGGTCCAAATTGCGCAAAAGTAGTGGTCTAAATTGCGAAAAACAAAGGCTTAGCATAACGAAGAGGAGATTGGTTACGACAAATGTACAGTGGGATTGGATTAACGAATATACTAACGAATCCAGAACAATGGCTGTAGTTACTGGTAGAAATAAGACTTATTAATAAATGTTATTCCATAGAGACGTTGTTTTTCTTATATATATATATATATATATATATATATATATATATATATATATATATATATATATATACATATATATATCGTTACAAGTTTCACCATTTTTAAAATACAAGAACACAACAACTTATTCCATGGAATAACATTTATTAATAAATCTTATTTCTACCAGTATCTACAGCCATTATTCTAGATTCGTTAGTATATTCGTTCATCCAATCCCAACTGTACATTTGTCGTAACCAATCCCTTATTCGTTATGTCAGTCATTGTTTTGCGCAATTTAAACCACTCCTTTTGCGTAACGTCGTTTGGTGTGTCATCGATTTCATTGTAATTGCGTCCATAATTGATGGGTGTGTCGTATTTTGCGAAACGTAGGCTATTTTTGAAGGCCTGCAGTTAAGTGTCTTTGTTCCAGTCCTATTTATTTCTTTTGAATTATTTTTCCAATGTTTAAGCAGGATTCAGCCACATCGTAATAGTTTCAAAATCCAAGAAGAATGTTTTTCGATTTTCTTTTGTACGAACTGAAAAATTTACTGAAAATAGTATTGACCTGAGAGTAGTACATGCTCGCAAATTGCTGATTTTTGTGCATTAGCTGCTTTCCTCTTTAATAGTTTTGCAGGGAGATGCTGATTTATTCTAGTTTCGAGCCTCTTTTTATTTGCCGATGTAATGAGCGTTGCAGGTACATTGAAATTTGTATACAGACAAAGGTGTTGAAGTCACAGAGAGGCTATCTTTTTCATTCGTGCGCATCAGTTTTGTTGTGTTGAAAACTGTTGTATTGATGGAAACTGTGCTTTAGTCGCTCGAATTACTTTTCTTTTGAAGATTTTAGCTGGAAGACCACCTCTTAAGGGAAAACTAAGCGTTACTCTCTGGGGTGTTTTGTTTTCGTTTAAATTGGTCTCGATTTTTTGCGTTGCCGCAAGTTGTATTCGATGAACCAGTCTGGATATCCATTATTTCTCAACGCTTCGCGAAGCAAATTTAGCTCTAATTCAATGTTATTCGATGAACAAATCCCGGTTATTCGTGTGCCCAAATTTATTATCAGGTTCCTTTTGTACGCCCTTGGCACACTACTGAAATAATGGATATATTGCCCAGTCCAGCCTGATATCCTGTGAACTGACCTTGAGATGGTAACTTCTTCATCTCTCGCATTCTTGAAAATGTCATCGAAGAAGAAGAAGTAAAAAGGGATAGCTACAAACTTAAAATGTCTATTTATAGAGTCGAAACTGCAGATGTTAGAAGATGAATTTCGAATTATTTTAAAAGAGATAGCATGGGCTACAGAAGGTACGAGGAAGAGAGATTAAAAAACTAGCGCGGAATGCAGTGCAATGATCTGAGATCAAATGATTTCCTGAGAATCCAGGCAAAGTTAATTTTAATTACACTGACATCAAACTAACGGAACATCAAAATGAAGTTCTCTGTCTTTGACCGAAATACTGCATAAAAAAACAAGAATAAACGAACGTGAAGAAATGCATATTCAGGCATCAATCGAATGCTTTTTTGAAGATACTACAAAACACAAATCAACGGAAAACTACGACATCTCGCTCTTTAAATCGGACCTCCGAAGTGCATATGGCCAATATATGCGCACATTCAAAGTCAATAAACTGTTCATCAAAAGGCATCTAGAGGAACTAAATGAGCTACAACGAAAAAAACAAATCAGACTCATGAAGCCAGATAAAGGGACAGATATAGTGTTAATGAACTATACGGACTATAGTCAGGCTATGTTACAAATTCTGAACGACAAATCCAAATTTAGACGCGAAGAGGTACAACACGACACTACGGCAAAATTAGAAAATTCCATAACGAAGAATCTTAACTGAATTATTTCGAAGATCGTAGCTAAACAAGAAATCGACATAGAGCACATAAATGCTTTTATTACAGGATGCAAACATGCAAAGACCGTAGGTTCAACGCAACCGATATTATATAGGTTGCCCAAGGTTCACAAAATGACAAAAAATGAAAGACTTCCGCCTTTCAGACCCATTTTATCAATGGTTAATTCTCCACAGCACGGGGCAGCCAGATTATTATGCCGGATTATGAAACCCATCATGAAAGGAAGAATGGAGCGCGTTGTACAGGATAGCTTTCAATTTGTGGAAAAAATTGGCGACCTGAATTTAAGAGAGGAAAATGGTGTCCCTCGATATAAGGTCCCTTTTTACTAGAATTCCAATAAATGAAACTATAAATATCCTATGTGAATATTTACGATCATCAAGAGCGGAAACACTAATAGAAGTGGACGAAATAAGAGAACTAGTTATTTTATGTACATCCAACTTACAATTCGTATTTCAAGGAATCTTTTACAGACAAATTGACGGCATAGATATGAGTAGTCCTCTTGGACCAGTATTAGCAGACATATACATGCATCATTTAGAAACAACTGGTTTAAAACCATTTATCAATGGAGCTCATTTTTACGTACGCTACGTTGACGATACTTTAATGGTCGTTGAAAAGGATGAAGATATAAATGCACTGCTACATCACATAAACAATGTAGACCAAGCAATCAAGTTTACAATAGAAGAAGAACAAGACGGATATTTATCCTTTCTAGATATAGAAATAACGAGAGATGAAGGTACCATCTCAAGGTCAGTTCATAAGAAATCAAGCTGGACTGGGCAATATATCCATTATTTCTGTAGTGTGCCAAGGGCGTACAAAAGGAACCTTATAATAAATGTGGACACACGAATACCCAGGATTTGTTCATCGAACAATATTGAATTAGAGCTAAATTTTCTTCGCGAAGCGTTGAGAAATAATGGCTATCCAGACTGGTTCATCGAATACAACTTGAGGCAACGCAAAAAAATCGAGACCAATTTGAACGAAAACAAAACACCCCAGAGAGTAACGCTTAGTTTTCCCTTAGGAGGTGGTCTTCCAGCTGAAATCTTCAAAAGAAAAGTAATTCGAGCGATTAAAGCACAGTTTTTATCAATACAACAGTTTTCAACACAACAAAACTGATGCGCACGAATGAAAAAGATAGCCTCTCTGTGACTTCAACACCTTTGTCTGTATACAAATATCTATGTAACTGCAACGCTCATTACATCGGCAGATCAAAAAATACTCGAAATTAGAATAAATCAGCATTTCCAAGAAAAACTTTTAAAGAGGGGTGCAGCTTCTGCACAAAAATCAGCAATTTGCTGTTAGTAGTAACAATTTTTCACTTCTGTACAAGGAAAAATTTAGAAAAAATGCTTCTGGCTTTTGAAGCTATTGCAATTAATAAGCTGAAGCCCTGTTTAAACGTGCAGAAAATAATTCAAAAAGAAATAAAA
>JAQBSW010009694.1:0-27580 GCA_029291075.1 Eudiplozoon nipponicum | reverse complement strand
ATAACAAGTCCTAGATCCTGGTTTCCTGAAGGATCCGGTAGATCAATAAAATTGCTTTCCTTCTGCGGATTACTTAACAAGTTGCCAAATACTTCATCCAATTCACAGAGAAATTCATAATCAGTTTTACCCACAGGTAATATAAGGTTTAATTTTTCCTTATATTTACCGTAGTCTGTGAGGAGTTTGTATCCTAGTCTAGGATTACTCTTCAGTTTGGCCAAAATAATTCTCTCTGATCTTTGACGGATTATCAGCAGTGATGAATTAATTTCTTTATCGATCATATCTAACCTCATTTTTTAAATACTATTGATAAGACTACATTTCATTATATTATCTCGTTTGATTCTTAGCTTACATAACTTCCTATTGATTCGCTTTGGTATAACATCCGTAAATGTAGATGCCCTAAATATATCAGATAATAACAATGAAACAGAAGAAACAAATTCGTCATTGTTCATGATAAAAAAACATTCATAATCAATTGATAAGCTTTATTCTCTAAAAAGATTCCAGTTGATTCTGGAACATTGCACGTGTGCATTTTCAAAATTAGGTTTCTGTGTTTTGCTACTCAAAAGGTTCCATTGTAAAATAATTTGTTTATGATCCAATTCTTTGAAGTAATTTACAACATCATAACTGTGCAAGTTCAACGCTTCAACTTCTAAATATACATGATCTAAGCATTCCGAACCTCTAGTTGGTTCCTTTATAATCTGCTTAAGATCATGATTAGAAAAAAGATTGATTATTTCACAGTCATGCACCTTATTAAAATCTCCTTCCACAACAATATAGCCATGGCAGTCGAAAATAGATTGAAAGGAATTGGTAAACATTTGATTATCATGTAAATTAGCATACGTCGGTCTGTAAACCGCGGTTAAAATCAGGTTATCTATTTGTATAGTTAAAAAATCAATGACAGTATTATAGTCGCTAGTATGTAACACTGTTGCATTTAATATCGATTTGCTATAAATAAGTACTCCTCCACCTCTTTTATCCAATGATCTGTCTTTCCTAAATAGAGAATAATGAGGAATGTCAAATTCATAGTTTTCAATGTTCTTGTTCAGCCAGGTCTCAGATAAAATTATAAAGTCAAAATTGTTACTTATTATAAAATCACACAGCAAAAAAGTTTTATTCTTAACACTTCTACAATTAGCATAAAATAAAGTATATGAACAACCCAACTCATCTTTACAGTCTTCAATAGTTACTGATTTAACTTTTGTGGTTTCCTTATACTTCGTTTGTTGGGTACCGTAGCTATAGTTCGTAGCTGTCCGCTGTCCACAACATTCATTAATGAAACCCCGTTTTTTGTAATTTTAGAATCGATTGACACACCCTTTATTGTAACTTGTTCCGGATGACTTGATTTCTGATCTAAATTCTTCTTTACCTTTTTTGCCGCTGACAATTTTCTTTGCAGAAAAGTCTTGTCTCTGGAGATGAATATGTTGTGAAAGTTACGACATTCTTCTTTCTTTTTATTGATATCCTCCACTTGCTTGTTAGTCGGCCTCTTTGATAATTTTATCACAACCGGCCAAAGATAACGAAGTTAGAACTACACAGTATTCCACATGTGCAATTTAGCAACTCAGATAAAACTCTCTTCTAAACATTCAATGAGAGAAGTCAAAATCTTCGACAATACGAACAAAAGAAACTTCCAAAAAATTTACAATATTAAAAAAAATTACAATATTGTTTTACGAAACCAGCGATAAAATCAAATGTCCAAAAATAAAATGATTTATTTTTATATGAGGAGTTAATTGATGTCCAATAATTTAATTAACCTTCACACCTGTGTACGCTTTTCATGGTCCTTTTAAAGGCCACCCACAGCAACTGCTCATACAGTACCTGTTTTGTAATTTTGTATAGTACTTATTTGCAGCCAAAGCGTTTACAATTATAATTAAGATTGTATGATGTTTGTTTAACCATTCCGATATTTATCGAAATTTGAACTATTTCGTATTTCTTGGTTGCTTGAGTGGTTAAGTTTGTGTAATTTGTATTTTTCGCTTAAGCGAATTTGTTTTGAATTTATGATTATTTACTATTCTTTCTTATTCATATTTCTTAAAAGAATAAACATATCCGTAATTGATTTTCAAGTTTCTGTATGACTAATAGATAAATGTAATACCAACGTAAATTATTCTCTGAATTGAAATGAAGTTTTGTACTCCAAGATTATATGATTTTTCTATGTTAAAAATAATTTTTCATTCCTGATTTCAATCTATTCGTCTAAGAATATAAAACGGATATATATGTATGAATGGTATTAACTAGCTATTGACTTCGCTAATAATAACAATGGAAACGGTACAAAACGTGTAATGAAAGTAAAAATAAGATAAGAACTCGCATTGTACAAATTTCCAAACGAGAATTTGATTATACAGAAAGGGTTCGAAGAAGAGCCACTCTGCCGCACAAATTTGCCGCCGTCAATTCTGGCTTGTACGTGATGACCTCCAAATAAGAACAAAACCGATCTACGGGATGAATGGCCTTTTACACTATATAATTATTGGTTTATAGAGCAAATTTATTTAGTTACTGACTCAGGTTTTTATTACAAGATCACAACCTTGTTTACAATAGTTAATGCGGCAGGTTGACTCAGTGGTTAGTGCACCAGATTCCGAAGCAGACGTTCCCAGGTTCGAGCCCTGTCCTCGGCAAATTTTGGATAGTACGTGATAAGTTCCCAATAAGGACGAAACCACTCTGATAGTTGAATTTCCTTTTATACAGTATACAATACTTAGTTTATAATGACAAATGTATACACATAATGGGTCAGGTGTTTATATCAAGATCGCAACTTTGATTATAGTAATTTGGTCGAAATTTAAATAAAGTATCAAAATAGAAGAACAAGCTTAAAATGGTATGTATCAAAACTTCTAAAGCGGATTAGTGGTGTAGCATCTGAAAATAATCAGATCAAACTTGAAATGGAAATTGACGCTTTATGTGGCACGAATTCATGTGACTACACAGTAAATCTTTTATCAAATCAGAAATTATATCAATATGAGCAACCAAGATACATGAAACGATTAAATTTACTCAAATAAGTTAGTCATCTAGAATGTGGTTTTTGAAAAATATCTGGATGCAGATTAACTGAAAAATTAGTTGATAAATTATTATAAGCAATGGGAGTAACGACTGTCGGAATTTTCAGTTCAGATTATGACATCATGTCACAAATACAAATTGAAGGCGATCATCACGACGATCATAGGTGAAAAAGCGGGTTTGCGTTCTTGTGAAAATTTTTCGGGATGGATAAATGGATGAAATGGCCTAAGTGTGAGAATTTAGGCTAACGATATGAGGGCGTGCATAAATAGAATAAGCTGCCTTTTATGTCTAAAATTTGCTAACATAACACGTAAGCTTCGATCAGACAGACCAGAGATTTTACTCCGCATCTTGCTGGTATAATGGCCGGATTTATCTGTTAGCGATAAAGTGGATTACGTGGGTTCAGAGGAACACGTTACGCTTCCGATTAGTAAAAAATAGAGCAGCTAGATGTCCTTGATGTGCGGCTCAAAAGTTGGGCTGACAACACATTATGCTGATCAGCTTTCAATAACAAGAAATGGACAGCGCAATGTTTACATGTCAATAGAGAAAGACTGTTGAAATGGATATAGGGCTTTATGGCATTGTGTAATAAGTCGTTACGTATTTATTGACATGTCTACCTTCAGATATAACTGAATGACGTGTGTACTATTCCATATATTAAGTTACGCAAAAATTTTTATAAATTATGCATCTAATCATATAAAACAAGTATGAATGCTTATTAATTCGATAAGATACCGGTGTTTATTCACTTACAATACAAAGTTAAAGAGGCGATGAAACGCATCAGAGATGGATTTAGTTACGTGTTGGCTTTCAAATATTTTTCAGCTAAATTAGCTTTGATTACATATACCACAAGGCTTCATTTAGCTAAAGTAAAAAATCAAATTCAACTGAAACCTCAGTTCATCATTATCTACAATTGCTACCGTACTTTTAAAGCACACATAGCAGAAGATTGACTTTACGATTATTGGCACACATACCGAAATTGTGTACAAAATATTTTTTTCTTGCACATCCCGCAATAATTAAACAAATTATCATGTGAAGAATACGGCACAACAGTGAATTTTCATATTAATTAAGGCAAAGTTTCCTAGCATGCATGACGGCTGTTAATTTACATTAACGCTATCAGAAACTCTGACATTGCCTTGACTCTTTCCTATCTTTATGTGCAACGATGTTCAGTTATTTGTTCTATGTTGTGAACCATTTTTATATATAGATTAAATTAAGTCATACTTTTAAATTCTCGAGTAGTTTAATATAGGATGCAAGCAGCTAGATGTGCATACCTTGCGACAGTCTTAAATGTTCATAAAGCAGTTGTGTAAAACACTGTAAAAAGGCGATTTTCGTTTCGTTTCATTATGTCTAAAATCAACTCGTTTCCTAGTTGTTGTACATAGGATTGCTTCTCCTCGCACATTGCTTGTTTATTCAAATTGTTTATGAGTGTGGTTGATTTGTTTCCTCTGTAACAACTCAGAAAGTGTAGATTCATGTAATAATCGCGTTTCTAATGTTGGATATGATAATAATAACGGTGTCCTATGCATAGTTGCTTTTTGTTCCATTTACTATCAATCCGTTTTAAAAGTCAAAGATGATGAATGGTGAAATTTTATTTTTGATTTGATCATTCTCGGCAGTCGAATCCAGTAATAGAAATAAAGAGAGCTCACTACTCTACCATGTTATGAAGTGACCAGGTGTTCGGGAGAGGTTGGTGTCACATTTCGGGATAATTTGTCTTCGAAATATGCAGAAATTGTAAGCAATTACAGAAGATATTGGCTCTAATCCTCGTTTGATACGTGCTTTCGGTTTTATAGCTGTAGCAATTTAGGGAGACTCCTGCACATGCATAAGCAAATTCATATATGCATTCAACTTTTAGTAATCAAATAATAAATTATTTTTCTGTTTTACTCTTCACACACACCAGTATTTAACTGACGACTAAGTTTAAATTAACTTGGATGTGATCAGATAAATCGTTATTACCTTTTTAATCTCAATACCCACTTGTTTAATAAGCAACGATATAAGTGATATAAAGACAATATTGTTATATTTCGAAGATCAACGTTAAATAGCCTGCTAATTATAGCAACCACATTTGTGAATAGTTAAAAGTGGCATTTATAATCGAATTGTTGCTTAATTATTTTAAGTGACTCTTTTCTGCTTAATAATAATAATAATCAAATTTAAGTTCTATAGTTTCGTTTGTGGAAAATTGGATTGTAGCCCAGTATGAATTATGTAGGCTTAAGTCCGTAAAAGTGTATAGCAAAAGAATCACTTTTGTACGATAGAATTGCCTAATAAAGATTGAAGAAATTTAATTTGGTGTTTTTATAGGATAAATAAATTACATTTGAACAATATAACGCACAAACTAAAGAAAACTATCTACAATAAGCATGAGGCTGTCTGGTTTTCATCCTTTGTGATGCTTATGATCTACTAGACAATAACAAATTTATATTACAGTTAAATATTGTTTGTTGCGAAGAACTAATATATATGCAAGTATGTATTAGGTTTTGCGAACCTAGTAACAAATTAGTTCAGTTGTGACCAGAAGGATAAACCAAAGGCAGCATGAACGGAAAGTATAATCTCATGCACATTCGTTTCGTGCTTACTGGCGACTCATCAGTAGGAGCCGGTATTACGCCCTTTAACCACTATATATTTGGTAGAAGAATGTGGAATAACAGGACGGTACAATCTCCTAGACGAATGTGTAAACCTGTAATAGTGAAGCTAACATAATCTGAAGTCAACGACAATACGACTTCAATGCTAACTCACACTATATGACGAATGTGTAAACCTGTAATAGTGAAGCTAACATAATCTGAAGTCAACGACAATACGACTTCAATGCTAACTCACACTATATAATATATATACCGAGTCTGTAAAGGATACTAACACTATGGCCATTGTGTTAGTAACTGATACCTTTTTTGAAATCGATGAGTACCGGATACTAACACTATGGTTTCCGAGTCGGTACATGATACCAACAAATTTATATATTTGAAAAAAGGTTTAGTCTAGTATATCTCTTAATAATAATTTATTTTTTGGTGAACAGGGTTTTGGAGCTTGAAAGATGATGAAGAGCTAATTTATTTAAATAGTTGTTGGTTGCGCGAGTGATCAGTAAATAAATTAGGTTTGCGAACTTAAGATAAGCCCCAACAACATAGTAGAATCAACGTTGATCACACATACTGATGCTAATTTATTTAGCCTTATAGCTCCAATTTTTAAGGAGCTCCTATAATGGGGATCTAAATCTTAAAATATTATTTGTATGCGTTTCACATATTGGTTTTAATCTACTAACATTAATACGAACATACAGACTCAAAAACATGCACGTGTAATAAAAACACGATTTAACTTTGGAAAATAATTTTGGTGTTTTTAAAAAAAATGAAATTGGATACACGTGGATATATGCAGTTTTGTCAATTTCAGGAAGCCCATATGTAATTAAACGAACATTGGTTGCGCGGGTGGTGATAACAATTATTATAATCAAGGTTGCGGTCTTGATATAAACACCTGACCCATTAATTACTTACATATGTCAGTATAAACTAAGAATTGTATAGTGTATAATAGGCCGGTTTCGTCCTTATTGGGAACTCATCAGGTACTGGAGAGAATTTGCCGCGGACAGGACTCGAACCTGGGCACGTCTGCTTCGGAATTCGGTGCTCTAACCACAGCCATCCTGAGGCGATATATATGTTAACTGATTTTGATATTTTAAACATTTAATTAATAATACCTGTTTTTATTCCGAATTTTATTAAAAATGCTGTAAATCGCTGATTTCTATATCTAAAATAGTTTTATGAAATGCAAATTTTTAGTATAGAACCAAACAATATTTTGTATTTATGTATATGGTGTTGCGAACCTAATAATAAATAAGTTTATTTGTGACCAGAAGGATAAACAAAAGATAGTATGAACGGAAAGTATAATCTCATGCAAATTCGTTTCGTGCTTACTGGCGACTCATCACTAGGAGCCAATATTACGCCCTCTAACCACTCTATATTTGGGTGAGGAATGTGGGATAATAGGACGGTACAATCTTCTAGACGAATGTGTAAACCTATAGTAGTGGAGCTAACATCATATAAAGTGTCGAAAATGCAACTTCCATGCTAACTCACTCTATATAATATATATGTACCGAATCTCTAAAGGATACTAACACTATGGCCATTGTGTCAGTAACCGAGTGCGATTGTACCGTCCTATTATCCCACATTCCCCCCCCCAAATGTATAGTGGTTAAATGGCGTAATACCGGCTCCTACTGATGAGTCGCCAGTAAGCACGAAACCAATGTGCATGAGATTATACTTTCCGTTCATGCTGCCTTTGGTTTATCCTTCTGGTCACAACTGAACTAATTTGTTACTAGGTTCGCAAAACCTAATACATACTTGCATATATATTAGTTCTTCGCTGCAAACGGTATTTAACTGTAGGCCAGAGTGTATGGTTTAACTGGAGTAACATGTGTTCGGAAATTGTTGTAATTCTCAATTTGGGTGAACATTAGCATAAATTTATATCCATCAGGTTGGTATCATGTACCGACTCGGAAACCATAGTGTTAGTATCCGGTACTCATCGATTTCTCAAAAGGTATCAGTTACTAACACAATAGCCATAGTGTTAGTATCCTTTACAGACTCGGTATATATATTATATAGTGTTAGTTAGCATTGAAGTCGCATTGTCGTTGACTTTAGATGATGTTAGCTTCACTATTACAGGTTTACACATTCGTCTAGGAGATCGTACTGTCCTATTATTCCACATTCTTCTACCAAATATATAGTGGTTAAAGGGCGTAATACCGGCTCCTACTGATGAGTCGCCAGTAAGCACGAAACGAATGTGCATGAGATTATACTTTCCGTTCATACTGCCTTTGGTTTATCCTTCTGGTCACAAGTGAACTAATTTGTTACTAGGTTCGCAAAACCTAATACATACTTATCGATATTCTATTAATATTGTTAAATTCGTCCACATTGGTGTTTTGCGTCTTATCATTTCCTGTAAAATTTTGAACGTTTTGTGATTTATTAGAAAGTCATTATAAAAGCCAACATAAATTAGTCACTTACGTAGATTCCCTCACTGTTCACAATAATCATCACATCTAGGTAAGTTTTCGTTTTGGCTATTCCTACTGCTAAATTATTCACTTGGCCAGCTATCATCTTCTACAGGAGATCGAAAATCAATAATAAAAATTGTGTATTATGTGTTGCGCACCTAGTAACAATTTAACCAAAATATAACCGGAAGGATAAACGAACGAAATATATATTCTCGTGACCATTCTTTTAATGTTTACTGGCAACTCATCAATAGGAGCCGGTATTACGCTCTTTGCCCACTATATATTTGGGCGTAATACCGGCTCCTACTGATGACTCGCGTGTAAACACGAAACGAATGTGCGCAAGATTATACGTTCAGTTCATGCTGTCTTTGGTTTATCCTTCTGGTCATATTTGGACTAATTTTTTACTAGGAGAGCAACACCTAATGCACTCTTGTATATATAAGTTCTCCGCCAAAAACAGTAGCTAATAATACCAATTATTTTTACTTTTACTTTTTATGTACCCAGAAGTAAGTGTTGGCTAGCTTCTATTAACAACAAAGCATAGTACTCTGAATCTAATGAATAATTGTGATATGGGATATGATGTTAACACAATGTAATCTGAAGGCACTTTTCATAAGAGCAAATAAAATTATCTAGCTTTCCAAGAAATCTGTGTAAATCTTCACTTTGTGCGTGCTCAAGTTTATACCGGCGCGTTTACTTTCAGTTTATTTGACTTGAATTAATTATAAGATAAGTTTATATAACCATTGAATTGATATAAACTTTCTACTGATTTATCAATATTGCGCCTTAAAAACGTGCTTTTAATGTTTTAGATAACTTCTCTTTGGATATCGGCTTTCCTGGGTCGGATAAGGTAATGTTATTACTTTAAACAAATCATTTTTATATGTGTGCAAAGCATGTATATTCTGACACCTTTCATGATTATTATCCCTTTCTATTATTTATTTGTGGAGGAGCAAATTTAAACTTAAGCTAGTGCACTCTGTTTGGCTGTTGTATATTATGCTACATTAAAATAAATTTAAAAATTCAGATTTGGCACTTGTTAAACTATTTTTTTAATTCAAGTTTTTGAATTCGTATAAGCAAAAATTAGTTTTTAATAATTGAATAGTACAATCATTCAAGTTAATATTTTGTCTAGTTTCCACTGCATGACGGGAAAGTTCAGATATATTTCCGGAGGACTAATATATTAGCAATTATTTATTAGTTGTTGCGTATCTAGTAAAAAATGATTTCAAATAAAACCAGTAAGATAACTCAAAGTCAGCATGAACAAAAGGTATAATCAAATGTACACATGTTTTTCGTGCTAACCGGAGACTTATCGGTAGGAGCCGGCAATTCTCCATATTATTGCTATATATTTTAAACGAACATTGGCTGCGCGGGTGGTGATAACAATTATTATAATCAAGGTTGCGGTCTTGATATAAACACCTGACCAATTAATTACTTACATATGTCAGTACAAACTAAGAATTGTATAGTGTAGAATAGGCAATTCATCCAGTAGACTAGTTTCGTCCTTATTGGGAACTCATCTACTTACTATACTATATATTTTGTTTGGGAATGTTGAACAATTGGTCGGTACAATATTCTATACGAATGTGTATTCAAGCAGCAATGAAGTTAACCTCATACAAAGTATCCGCAATGTGACTACATAACAAACTCACTATATATAATATATACCGAGCCTGTAAAAAGTACCAACACCGTGGTTTTCAAAATGCCGAACATCTCAAAATACCAAAAAAAGTAGTTTTAATATAAGTTAAATTTCACCCAAAATTTATAAATGTACTACTACTAAACAACTGTTGCTAAAGCCAATCCATACACTCTGTAATTGTTCGAAATAAATTATCGTTATTAATGACATTATTCAACTAACTATATAATCGCTATACGTTGGTTTTTCGAATATTGACACACACACACACACACACATATATAGTACTGTGTATATATATATATATATATATATATATATTTGTGTGTGTGTGTGTGTGTGTGTAAGCTCAAACAGTCAGTAAATTTGCCTCTCGTTGAACACATTAAACAGGAATATAGATTTCAGAATAAATTATATGCTGAACACTAGTCATTATATGTACAATTATTCGCTTCGAGTCGTTCGTAATCAAGACCAGCATAACTGTTAATCACCTTTAACGATGAAATCCAATCTTCCCACACAAGTTCACTAAAATAAAATTTAAAATAAGTGAAATTTTTAATAATTATATGTAACAAACGCAGAAAGTTGTTCTTGAAAAATGACCTAATTTACAAAGACGAGGACTATTCATAATCCAACTTTGCGAACATCAATAAACATAACTAGTTAACTTAAAAGAGTTTTCAGTAAATACAAGATTAAAAATGATCGTAAGAATGGTCGTACTAACACACTGACACAAGTATACCCACACACATATATATAATACACACATACAACATAAGTGGGATCCAGAATAAAAAGAAAAACTATGCCTGAGACTATTGTGTTGCCATGATTAGATAAATCACTTCATGCGGGCATCGGTGAACTGCATGTTAAACTCCATAGTCCACGAATGTACCATGCTTTCTTTTCATAGAACAGACTATATACAAATTTGCGGTAGATATGGTGTATTGCGGTTTCTATACCAGATTTTAAATTGCGTTTATGAACTTTTACAATGAATGGAATTATGCTTAACACAATAATCATCATAAAGCTATAAGAGCACGTGTTTGTCCTTTTGAGGTAAAATCTTAGTGTTAACTAAATCTCCAGCTCGAATTGAGCACCTATCATTTAGATCATCTGGACTAATCCAAATTTGTTCGAGCGAAAGAACCTTGTTTCTTTATTGAATATGCTATTTACTACATCGACATTGCGCAGCGGACGTTTACATTAGGTAGTTCAAGTTAGATCTGGTTGTTGGTTTGACGGCCCAAATGATCTTCCTGATCTGTAATTGGAAAATTAAAACGATGTCAATTATTTGAACGTGATGGGTAAAAATTTACATTAAACTGTTTCCTGCATTATGAAGTTTACAAATGTGAAATCTTTGAAAAAGCGTGTAATAATATTGTATAAATACTTCTTTGGCATCCAAACTCCATAAAGAACTAAGGCGTGTCTTACGATTTTTTAAAGTAAATTGGTAAATTTCTGTTATCAATTGGTATCTATAACGCGATTTTCATTCAAATGAAAGCCATTATTTTCTACCTCAGATTTTGATTAAACGCTTATATTTGGTGAAGTAAAGTCTTTTATAATTATAGGACATATATAGATAATATTTATGAGTCATAAATAAAGAATGTGCGGTTTCTGATTTATAATTTTGATTGGGATTCAGTATTTAGTGTTGCGCACCTAGTAACATATAAGTTCAGTTATGTCCAGAAGGATAAAACAAAGACAACATTAGCAGGAAGTATAATCTCTTGCACATTAGTTTTGTTCTTAATATCTACTTATCAGTAGAAGCCGGTTTTACTCCATTTACACTCTATATTTGTATAAGGAATGTTGTAAAATAGGACGGTCCAATCTCCTATACATATGTGTAAATCTGCAGTAGTGAAGCTAAATTAATATATAGCCATCCCTAATGCGACTTCAAAGCCAACTCACTATATATAATAAATATGCAAAGTCTGTAAAGGGTACCAAAACTATGGATATTTTGTCAGCACACGATACCATCATTATGGTAACGAAAAGGTTTATGGTAGCAACACCATTGTCGAAGACTATATATGAAGTTAGCTTCACTAATGCAGGTTTATACATTCGTAAAACCACAGTGTTCGTACTTTGTAACTATAGCATAAATTGATATCCATCATGTTGGTACCATGTACCGACTCTAAAACCATAGTGTTAGTACCATGTACCTTTTCGGTACAATAATGTTGTTATCGGTTACTAACACAATATACATAGTGTTAGTATCCTTTACAGATTCGGTATATATATTATATAGTGTGAGTTAGCGTTGAAGTCGCATTTTCGTAGGCTATATGATGTTAGCTTCACTATTGCAGGTTAACACATTCATCTAGGAGATTGTACCGTCCTATTATCCCACATTCTTCACCCGAATATATAGTGGTTAAAGGGTGTAATACCGGCTCCTACTGATGAGTCGCCAGTAAGCACGAAACGAATGTGCACATGAGATTATACTTTCCGTTCATGCTACCTTTGGTTTATCCTTCTGGTCAAAACTGAACTAATTTGTTACTAGGTGAATATATATTAGTTCTCCGCCACAAACAGTATATAAATATTAGTTTGATTGTTGAAACGAAACCATTATCGAGTAGAGGGATTTATTTTATTCTTACATTATGTTGTCTATTCGTCTTTGCAATAAAAATTCTGTTTTAGGTGACCGATTAGCTGGTAAATAATGTCATTGAGCTAAGATCTACTTTTACCTGAGTTATATAAGGTGTTTTATAATATTGTCGTCCATCTAACGTTATGCTTGTTCGAGACACTTGATTTATAGTTTTCATACACTTTCCTATTAAATTAAACCTCTGTATAGCATTTTTGTCATTTGCGTAAAAGATTTTCAATATTGTCTCCTACAAAATTTGCGTCAATTTGTGTTATGTTGCTGATTGTTGCGTCAGTCGCAACTCGAGTCTGGAATTAAAATGAAGTTTGAGTGTGGCGCCGTTTGTATATGTGCTTACTTGTTAAAACGGATGGGCTTGTTTTTTATGGCGTTGCTTTTTATTTTACAGTCTAGAGTTTGGCGGCATTTTGTGTTTACGTCTAGGTCATATTTGGACCAGCTGGTTTCTTTCTTGAAAGCTTGTTTTTCGTCAAAGTTTCTTGTTGTGTTCACCTTTCCTACGTTGAAAATGTTGAGAACTAGATCCATGCACATTAAGCAAAAATAAAATATATTATAGTCAGTATTTAACTGGAATATTTGAAACACAATGACACGTCGGTAATTGGTAACAATAAACTTATTGTTATTTAAAAATATCAAGTATAGAAGTGAATTTATCGTAAGATGCACTGCATTATATGATTTCCATACATCTTAATGTATTACGTTACAATGACTTATTTAAAGCTGTTTTCAACGATGCGTAGTGACAAATACCTTTCTCGTTCCATGGAGGATTCCAATAGTGGTGGCGTTTTAATCGAAGAAGTCGTTGATGACGCTGATAACATTAACAAGACTAGGAATATGTCTGGCGACAAGAATTATACAGAACCACAAGCACTTCCAGAAACCATTAGTAAGACAGGAAAACGTATCTCTGGATTGGCTGTAGAAGCAAAGTCAACCGATCATATTCATAGTACTACGGGGGATTCTGGAAAACTGACCCAGTCCTCGGCCGCGGCTCTGTCTCATCAAAGAAAGGCGAAAAAACTAGCCACAACCGATTCAAATCAGAAGCCTGGAGAACTTTCACGCCGCCTCGGAGAAAAGGCGGGCCCTTGTCGAATTGCTTGGTCTGAAATGCCAGAGGTAAATGAAAAAATAAAACTTATTGCCAAAATTATTTTAACAACTGCATCAAATGACTAAAAATGTGTATTCATTTCAATTCAATTTATTATACTTCAAGTAAAACATAACATTCTATACCGAATATAAAAAATGTTTTTTACAATGTTCCGAACATAACTATATGATTAATTTCGACACAGTGATAAACAATAATATGTTGTAGTTAGCATCACATATAAGTTATACAAGTAAACAATCATTGCTTGCATAGATGGTGATAACAATTGTGTAGATCAAGTTAGCTGGCTTGATAAGAACACGTCGTAAAACATACCATTATTACAGTCAGTCAAACGTAATATCGCACGACGGGAAACACACTATCTGGTATCAAACCGCAATGAATGTATCTGCTATAGAAGACCTGAAATGCGGCTCTCATCATCCGTGCAATCAGCGCTTGTTTAACAAAATAACTTAAATACATGTGGCAAAGACAGAAAAATATTAATGCTCGTGACTCCATAGAAACTGTGCAGCCGCTATTTCTTGTCGAGTATAACATTTGCGAGGCTGGTGGAGGTGTGAGCGGCATATCGTATTTGGCATTCATTCGGTAATCATCGCGGTTTGATTCTCGCTGGTCCGTTTGCCATAATGCTCTGATGATGATCATGGAAGGTCAAAACGTGTCAGTACATGTGATGGGCGGTGTTTGCATTGTGTTGTGCGGCTGGTTAAATACAGTGGGATTTGCGTTTTTATCAAGCTCACGCACTTGACTTATAGAATTAATATCAGCACCCGTGCAAAATTAATGTGCATATTTTAAGTGCCTTATGTAGAACAACAGTTACTCGGCTTCACATTTAAAGTTCACCAACACGATATTTTACTCGACTGGCGGAGAACCAAACAAACTAACAAAAATATACTTTCCGTTAATGCTGTCTTTGGTGTATCCTTCTGGTCACAACTGATCTAATTTGTTACTATGCTCGCAACACCTAATACATACTAACAAAAAATATTTCTGCATCCGGGCGAGCCAGAACAATCATTAATCCAGTGTAAACAATCCTTAGATCAGATTAACATTAATCTGCAATGAAAATCTTCACAAGCGTCTTCTCTTTCATCATTTACAGAAACACGAGAACTTCAACGATAAAGACTGCAAGCTATCCATGCAAGAATAAACAGGTCTCAAAAATTTTGTAATACAATAACAGTGACCTCTCCACCAACACAGACGCGCATCCACTCTCAAATCAATACGCAATAAACAATCAACAAGAAATAGATGCAAACCAGATAATCAAGCTAGTTGCCAAGCGCTTAATCAAATGAAAACGCAGAATGTATATATATGAAAGATTTTAGTGTGTAATTGTGTATTCTAGAAATTAACTAGAAATTGTACACTTTGGTTTTAAATCTGTTTTATCTTCCTAAAAGGTATGTCTATATAATTCAGAATGTACAAATACGGAAAACATAATTAAAAATATATTCGAATGTGGAGGAAAAAGCGTCATGGAAATTCAAGTGCACGAAAAAAAGCTTTTCGTTTATATTAATATAGAAGAATAAAAAACTGGCGTATCTACTTCCGTTTCCCGAACCCTACATAAGGATTGGCAAAATTTAGTCACATACATATTAACATGTGGTAGAAAATATTTGCAAATTTCTGGGCAATGCCTATTTATTACAATAGTTTACAAATAGAGAGGCCTTCGCACACATACACAAACTTAATTAAAATTTATATGCGTTTTATTAGTTTGTCGCATGTTTCACTGGACAAGGTATGTTTAGTGTTAAATGCACGTGCAACACCAATCTCATTTTGCGCACGAAGTTGGCATGTGCTCCGACAAACGTGAATTCATTCCTCTACTTCATCTACCTAGATATGATTTCCCATAGGTACACTAACAATTGTTGATAACGTTGGATACCGATTGCAGTGAAATTTTGTCTTTTACGCCAGTTGGAACAAATTTGGTGTTGGACGTAATAAAAGCTATCAGCTAAAAAAATGTGAACGCCAACGCAGAACGCAATCCATCTTCTATGCGTTTCATTTTCTGTTCATCTTTTATTGTAGGAGAATATGTACAGGTTTCTTATCTACGCTAAAAAAATTTTAAAACTGTCATATTGCATTATTAGATTCACACTTATTCTTAGATTATAGTGAATAACCGAAAAAATGGGAGTATTAATAAGATCATACAAATGAGTCTGCAAACAGTCAAGCGACCAAATATGACATTTCCTATGCCCAAATGTGTTATATAAGCCGTTTTTTATTTCACGTAACATTAACTCGTGAAATTTCATTATTGCAATGTTCAGATTTGCGCATAGAAGACTGGCCTGCACCAGTGCGGGCCATGAGATAGACTACGAAGACAGAAAACACATTTAGATGTGCATTAACGGTGAATTTACCAGATTAATTAGGAAATCAGTTTGAATAAAATCTGGAAGCGCTGTCATGAATGTAGCATCTATATAAACATAATTAAGCCCGATAGTTAATGAAGCTTTATCGATTGACAGAAAATGTGGATTGAGCGAATCAGAATTTATACTCAAACCTAGTAAGAGACAACGACCAACAATTAGATAATAGCAATCAGGGAAATTAGGCGTAGTACAATTTGATAAAAATTCAGTCTTATATTTCCTTCAAGTTTTATTGCCTAGCAATACTAACACCGTTTTATTCTTTGAATTTTTTAAATTTATTTCACCCAATTTTCATTTTATCCTTCGCATGCCTTTCTGTAAAATATGCTACTCATCTGAATGATACGAATAAAGGATTTAAGTTAATTTCTATATATGATCACCTCCACTGACTCTCTTCTCATCTCTCTGTTGTCCTCTCTCTTCTTCTCTTCTCTATACAAACTTCGTTCTAAAACTGAACATTATTATTAGGAACGAATTTATTTCGCTCGTTTTCGCGTCTATCTGTAAGATTGAAATCTTTTAGCGTAATCAAGGAAGTGTAAAATGTAATTTTTTCCGTCTTCTAATCTACCGCACTCAGTATGTGATTTATAAACCAAGAAATGGGTGTTATGCCCAATTAGCGTAAGGGAAGCTCAGTCACTTTGTTTGGCTTAAATATAAACATTCACATTTTATATTAGGTGTTGCGCGCCTAGTAACAAATTAGTTCAAATGTGACTAGAGGGATAAATCAAAGACAGCATAAACGGAAAGCATTATATCATGTGCAAATTCATTCCGTCCTTACTGGCGACTCATCAGTAGCAGCCGGTATTACGCCCTATACCCACTATATATTTGGGTGAGGAATGTGTACCGTTCTCACTGAAATATATTGTGGGTATGGGCGTAATAAATCTGTGTCTGCGTATGACGTTACATATCCGCGTGATAGCAACTGCTTTTGAGGCCCCTATATTTAGTCTTATTCAACATTAGGGGCTTTTTGCTGAAAATTCTGTTTTATGATGTCTAGAATTAAAATAAATTGTTCAATTTGAACGAGATTGCTACAATTGCTTTCTCATTTAGTATTTTTAGCTCTGTAAAATAATTTACTAATTTGGTCAGTAATAAGGGCATTTTGTTACATACAGCAGCCAAACTCTGTAACTTTACCTTAATAGATTTTTTAAACTAATCTAGTTGTCTTTCTTCAGATTCCTTCAAATTTCTTATGTGCTACTGTTTGAATGAGATATTGAAATAGGGTGAAATTCGTTATTGTACAATTCAGAGTCAAATCCATTTACGAAATATTGGAATGCATCTCGTGAAATGATTTAATTGATTCATAATTTAAACATGGACGGTTATTGATTAAGTTTTAAATATAGAATGTTCAATAGTAGGCTAAACATTTTATATTGTTACTATTATATTATTATATTAATACATGGTCTCCATTTTCTTTCTATTTTTCAGGTCAAATCAACTGATATTGTGATGAAATTGACACGTCATGAAATTCAGTTACAAGAGGTAATTTCTTAACAGTCCTCTTTTCAGTCGGAATATTTTATTCTTTGAGGATAGAAATGATTTAAAACACAATAACCCATTATGAAAGATCTTAGAGAGCGCCTTTCAAATATTATCATTATATATTTTACATTGTATGAGTTGCAAATATTTTTGCTTATGTAGTTTTGAGCATGTTGAACGATGGAAGTAGGTTTCTAACCTTAGTGCTTTATTAATGATTATATAACGCGTTTTTATATGTGTGCTGGCGATGTGTACTGCCTCCATATATAATCACGCCACATACGGTTAGTACGAGTAGTGGAACAGAAAGGCCCTAATGAGGAACTTTGTCACTATCCCTGGTAGTTGCGGTTGACTGATGAAATTCTGATAGATTGCTAGTGGCACAGCCATCTGAGAGACTCATGTGACTGCGGCTTGAGGACCGTTGAGGATAAGAAGACGCAGAGTGGATATGGCTCAGCCCAATGTAGTGAATCCGTCCACACCATGCAGTCAAAACTGTCCGTTTGCCCCCACGTTCTGACCAAGCTGAACTATTTGAAAAGCCTCTCGCTTTATATAGGCTTAGCTTTTGTAACTTAGCAAATCAGAACCAGGTTAATTATTTAAACAATTAAGCCGGGTTCAAATATTATTGGAAAATGACATGTTATTTAAAACGGAGCGTCACAATTACATCCAAAATTGTGACGAGAACAAAAAAATGAATATTGGCTAAATCTGCAAGACATTTAGTTTTAACTTTGTCAAATTATTTTTATATTTATACTAAATAACCACCTGCGTTTCTCTAAATCCTATTTGCGGGCTTGATGTAAATAGTAATCGCATTTTATTTAGCCAGTTGCAAAGCATAGTAAAACTATCGCTAGTCGCAAATTTATAAGCTGTGGAAACTTTGGCACGAAGCTATTACCTACTAGTAGTCACTCATGTTTATTATTTGACGGAAAGCACCCGATGCATAATTTCTATGCAGTCACGAATGTGGAATTTTTGTGGCTATTGCTCCACGTACATTACTTGTACAAACATACCATCGGTAATTTCCGTCGTGCTCGGAAGTTGATAATGAAGTTCGAAACGCGCCTGTATGTGTGGCAGGCGGTAGGTTTGCTATGTTGTGCGACAGGTTTGATATAATAGGATTAGTGCATATTTTATTCAAGCAAACTTTATTTAAAGACTTACCATCTACCAAACCAATGTTGGTTTGATTGTGTAACATCATACTTGATCATTACTCGTGATTAATTTAGTAGTTATGCATTTACAGTCTGTCAGTTAGTTGATATTATTTAGAGTGTAAAGAATTAAATTAGTTCTTGTGTGTTGTGGTAGGATTATCTCTTACACTATTCAAAATTATCTCCATTTAACCAGCAACGCTAAAACTGGACCATATGGAATGTATAAGTATAACAATACGACTGTGAATTACATAATAAATAAGGCTGAGATAAAATACCAGGCAAGTATTTTTCAATCAAGAATCTGTTTACTCCAAATTTGCCTACTCTATAATTTATTAATTGAATAAATGCCGATCCAGTTCCTGCTCATTTTCAGAAATTACTCACCCTCTAAGCAAAGCGCAATTTAAACTATGCTGGTTTCATGAACATCAATCGTTCACTTTTAATTTTCTGAAGCAGATTATTTTCTGGTGTCCGATTTGTCCATGTCCAAAGGAACTTCTTGTTTTGATAAAAAAAAACAAAATTAATTCTTATCTGCAATTTTTTAAATCATAATATTGTATTTACGACTTTTCAACAGAAATGTGCTAGCGTCTTTAAAGTCTTGACTTTTAAACATTCTTTCTATTGCTTTTATTATCTCTTAATTTATTTGATAATTTTGTCAAGTTCCCCTTATATTCTCTCTCATACACTAACATAATTATTGACTTTTATTTGATTAGGGATTTATTGCACTTACTTCCATTTACTGTAAAAATGTTTTTACATGGAGACTAGAGTAATTTAAAAATGAGTTAACTCATTATGCACGAACACTTGTACTTCTGGTTGTGCCAGGCAATGTTTGAGGTGATAACTTCCGAAGCCTCGTACTATAACAGCCTCAATGTATTAGTGCAACTCTTCTACAAGGCACCCGAGTTCGATTGTGAACAGGCGATGCAAGCCCACCAACAGGCACAACAGGAAGTGGAAAGAGCACAATCAGGGCAGAATCAATCTCAGTCAGAGAGTCAAGCTACGGCGACTCCAATTGTGGGAGGCAACAACCAGACAAGTGACTCAACAAGCGCGCGCGCCACGCCAGGAGTTGGTGAGCAAAACGCGGAAAAGTCTACCGCCAGCTCTGTGCCGGTAACGCAATCACACGTAAGTTAGTTGTGGCCTTTTCGATTTTGGTTATTATGTTTGCGCGTAATTTATCGCCTGAACGACTTTAAAAATTTTTTATAAGTTGTCAAATTGCTAATTTCAAATTTAGCTTTAAAATAGAATATAAATGATGAATCAGCTATATTTGCCAATTGAAAATAATCAAAATTTTATTATTCGATGAAGAATCAGTTGAAAAATTAACTGTGATAAATAGGATGAACGTTCTGTGATTTTTAATCGAACTGTCCTCTATCGAGCTACTTTATATCATATCTACTCGAAAACAATCTTCGCCACAAAATAATTATACTTTTTGGCTTAAAATGGAATTTTTAATTCAAGCTTAATCCAAATTTTCTACATTATGTTTCTATAAATTATCAATGTTAGTTTATACTTAAATGTCATGAAACATTATTTAAGGTATCATTATAACAACTCGTGCAACTTAGATAAATAGTAAATAGCAAACGTTTGTTTTTGTAACTGCAAAGATATTGTGCGATAATCAAATTGAAAAACATATGTATGTCCTTTGCCTTCGAATATTACACAGTATATTTTTTATGCAAAGAATACATTTGATAACAAACATATGTTTAGTTAATTCAATCAAAGTTGCAATCGTAATATAAACACCTGACTCATTATCTGCAAACGTTTGTCAGCATAAACTAAGCATTCTATGATGTAAAAAGAAATTCATCTGGTAGACCGATTTCGTTCTTATTGGGAACTTACACGTACTGTCCAGACTTTGCTACGCACAGGGCTCGAACCTGAGCATGTCTGCTTCGGAATCTCTTCTTCTAGCCACTGAGCCACCCTAATTAATACATAATTGCATATATATTAGGTCTCCGCAATAAACAGTATCTAATTTTGGATATTTAATTGCATTTTGTCACGATTATCGCGGAAAATAATAACTGAAGTCGGTCAAGACCATTGTATGGACTTGCTGGAGTAACAGGTGTTCAGACGTTGTTTTGATTATCAATTTTGGTGAGTTTCACCTAACTTGACATCCGTTGTGCTGGTACCAAGTACCGAATCACCAACCATTATGCTGTTACCATGTATCTATTCGGCAACCATAGTGCTGGTACCTTCTACAGGCTCCATATGAGAGAGAGCATATATATATATATATATATATATATATATATATAGTATATATATATATATATATATATATATATATATATAGTGGAGTTTTATCGCTGAAGTCGCATTGTCAAAGACTTCATTTGAAGTTCGCTTCACTACTGCAGGTCTACACATTGTTATAGTGGATTGTGCCGTCCAATTGGCATACGTTCCTCTCCCAAATATATATTTGGCATTGAGTGTAATACCGACTTCTAATGATGAACCGACAGTAAGTACGAAATGAATGTGCACATAGGATTATACTTTCCGTTTATGCTGTCTGTTTACTCCTTCTGGTCATATTTAAACCAATTTATTACTAGTTGCGCTACACCTAATATATAATTGCATATACATTAGTTCTCTGTAACAAACAGTATTCAGGGGATGTTTAGTTGTGTATACAGTATCTAACTATTAGTGAATCGGAAGACCGTATTAGATAACTTTTATTTCGTTTGGATCTGTGTACATGCGCAGTAGCCGTCGACTTCACAATCAAAAACAAAAGTGCGCACATATACAAAAGCATCGTTTACGCGCATACAGTTACTAGACAGTAGGTCTAATTAGATCGTTGTAATTTCACTTTCGTGAGTGTAAATGTACAAACCCATAAACACATACATATATGACAAAAATTGTTTAGTGACAAGACATTTTAAGAGGTCTACAAATAAGTATGAATGAAACAGTTTTAACTAAATTTATCACTTGACTTGATAAATGTTAAATTATTTATATCAAGGTTGCGATCTTGATGGTAAAATGACTCTCATTATATATATATATATATATATATATATATATATATATATATATATATATAAAATTTTCGTTATAGACTAAGCATCGTATTATGTAAAAAAGGCAATTCATAAAGTAGGCAGGTTTCGCCGCTATTGAGAACTCGTCACGTACTGTCTATAGTTTACCGAAGGTATATCTGAATCCCGGGTACGTCTTCTTCGGAACACTGAACCACCCTGTTGCATTTCTAAATATGGATGTAAACGGTCTTCCGTATGAGTTTCCTTTTCTACATTTTACTGAGCTATGTATATAATGGGACTGGTGCTTAAATCAAGATAGCAACCTTGATTTAAATAATTTTTATCATCGCCCGCACAACTGTTGTTTGTTTAATTGTAAAATTGCTTGTGGAATGAGCTTGAGGTTGAAAAGAGTTTCCAAAATAGTAAGATGTAATGAAGATTGTTGATGCAAACGCCTTTTTCTCGCAGAGTAAGAGCCTACTAATAATTAACTGACCATTGACTGAATCTGTTTTTAAATATCAATAGAATCACATGCCAAAATTTCATAGTATTGTCATCACAGGATTCGATTGGAATCGAGTAAACGTATAAATCACTGAAATTAAACAATAATTGATTGCGCGGGCGATGGTAACAATTCTTCAAATCAAGTTTTCGAGCTTGAAGTAAACACCAATCCCATTGTATTTAACCTGTCGTCGAACAACATAACAAAACTACCGCCAGTCGCAACGCACTGACGCGTTTCGACCTTCCATGATCATCATCAGAGTACGACGGCAAACTGACTATCGAGGATCAAACCGCATTGAATATATACGGAAATCAAATTTAGATATGCGGCTCTCACCTCTAGCAGTCTTGCATACATTGAACTTGACTGGAAATGTCGGCTGCACAATTTCTATGCAGTCACGAACATTAAATGTTTGTAGCTTTCGCCACATATACATATATAGGCAATACAATTTAACAATAATTGTTTGCGCGAGTGGTGGTAACAATTCTTTAAATCAAGTTTGCGAGCTTGAAGTAAACACCAATCCCATTGTATTTAACCAGTCGTCGAACAACATAGTAAAACTACCCCCAGCCGCAACGCACTGACGCGTTCGACCTTCCATGATCATCATCAGAGTACGACGGCAAACTGACTATCGAGGATCAAGCCGCATTGAATATATATGGAAATCAAATTTAGATATGCGGCTCTCACCTCTAGCAGTCTTGCATACATTGAACTTGACTGGAAATGTCGGCTGCACAATTTCTATGCAGTCACGAACATTAACTGTTTGCAGCTTTCGCCATATATACATATATAGACAATACAATTTAACAATAATTGATTGCGCGGGTGGTGGTAACAATGCTTTAAATCAGGTTTGCGTGCTTGAAGTAAACACCGACCCCATTGTATTTAACCAGTCTTCGAACAACATAACAAAACTACCGCCAGCCGCAACGCACTGAGGCGTTTCGACCTTCCATGATCATCATCAGAGTACGACGGCAAACTGACTATCGAGGATCAACCGCATTGAATATATATGGAAATCAAATTTAGATATGCGGCTCTCACCTCTAGCAGTCTCACATACATTGAACTTGATTGGAAATGTCGGCTGCACAATTTCTATGCAGTCACGAACATTAACTGTTTGCAGCTTTCGCCACATACATATATAGGCAATACAATTTAAACAATAATTGATTGCGCGGGTGGTGGTAACAATTCTTTAAATCAAGTATGCGAGCTTGAATTAAACACCAATGCCATTGTATTTAACCAGTCGTCGAACAACATAACAAAACTACCGCCAGCCGCAACGCACTGGCGCGTTTCGACCTTCCATGATCATCATCAGAGTACGACGGCAAACTGACTATCGAGGATCAAACCGCATTGAATATATATGGAAATCAAACTTAGATAGGCGGCTCTCACTTCTAGCAGTCTCGCATACATTGAACTTGACTGGAAATGTCGGCTGCACTATTTCTATGCAGTCACGAACATTAACTGTTTGTAGCTTTCACCACATATACATATATAGGCAATACAATTTAACAAAATTGTTTGCGCAGGTGGTGGTAACAATTCTTTAAATCAAGTTTGCGAGCTTGAAGTAAACACCAATCCCATTGTATTAAACAGTCGTCGAACAACATAACAAAACTACCGCCAGCTGCAACGCACTGACGCGTTTCGACCTTCCAGGATCATCATCAGAGTACGACGGCAAACTGACTATCGAGGATCAAACCGCATTAAATATATATGGAAATTAAATTTAGATATGCGGCTCTCATCTCTAGCAGTCTCGCATACATTGAACCTGACTGGAAATGTCGGCTGCACAATTTCTATGCAGTCACGAACATTAACTGTTTGCAGCTTTCGCCACATAAACATATATAGGCAATACAATTTAACAATAATTGATTGCGCGAGTGGTGGTAACAAATTCTTTAAATCAAGTTTGCGAGCTTGAAGTAAGCATCAATCCAATTTTATTTAACCAGTCGTCGAACAACATAACAAAACTACCGCCAGCTGCAACGCACTGACGCGTTTCGACCTTCCTTTATCATCATCAGAGTACGACGGCAAACTGACTATCGAGGATCAAACCGCATTGAATATATATGGAAAACAAATTTAGATATGCGGCTCTCACCTCTAGCAGTCTTGCATACATTGAATTTGACTGGAAATGTCAGCTGCACAATTTCTATGCAGTCACGAACATTAACTGTTTGCAGCTTTCGCCACATATACATATATAGGCAATACAATCTAACAATAATTAATTGCGCGGGTGGTGGTAATAATTCTTTAAATCAAGTTTGCGAGCTTGAAGTAAACACCAATCCCATTGTATTTAACCAGTCGTCGAACAACATAACAAAACTACCGCCAGCTGCAACGCACTGACGCGTTTCGACCTTCCATGATCATCATCAGAGTACGACGGCAAACTGACTATCGAGGATCACACCGCATTGAATATATATGGAAATCAAATTTAGATATGCGGCTCTCACCTCTAGCAGTCTCGCATACATTGAACTTGACTGGAAATGTCGGCTGCACAATTTCTATGCAGTCACGAACATTAACTGTTTGCAGCTTTCGCCACATATACATATATAGGCAATACAATTTAACAATAATTCATTGCGCGGGTGGTGGTTACAATTCTTTAAATCAAGTTTGCGAGCTTGAAGTAAACACCAATCCCATTTTGTAGTTAACCAGTCGCCGAAACAACATAACAAAACTACCGCCAGCCGTAACGCACTGACGCGTTTCGACCTTCCATGATCATCATCAGAGTACGACGGCAAACTGACTATCGAGGATCAAACCGCATTGAATATAAATGGAAATCAAATTTAGATATGCGGCTCTCACCTCTAGCAGTCTCGCATACATTGAACTTGACTGGAAATGTCGGCTGCACAATTTCTATGCAGTCACGAACATTAACTTTTTGTAGCTTTCGCCACATATACATATATACGCAATACAATTTAACAATAATTGTTTGCGCGGGTGGTGGTAACAATTCTTTAAATCAAGTTTGCGAGCTTGAAGTAAACACCAATCCCATTGAATTTAACCAGTCGTCGAACAACATAACAAAACTACCGCCAGCTGCAACGCACTGACGCGTTTCGACCTTCAATGATCATCATTAGAGTACGACGGCAAACTGACTATCGAGGATCAAACCGCATTGAATATATATGAAATCAAATTTAGATATGCGGCTCTCACCTCTAGCAGTCTTGCATACATTGAACTTGACTGGAAATGTCGGCTGCACAATTTCTATGCAGTCACGACCATTAACTGTTTGCAGCTTTCGCCACATATACATATATAGGCAATACAATTTAAACAATAATTGATTGCGCGGGTGGTGGTAACAATTCTTTAAATCAAGTTTGCGTGCTTGAAGTAAACACCAATCCCGTTGTATTTAACCAGTCATCGAAGAACATAACAAAACTACCGCCAGCTGCAACGCACTGACGCGTTTCGACCTTCCATGATCATCATCAGAGTACGACGGCAAACTGACTATCGAGGATCAAACCGCATTGAATATATATGGAAATCAAATTTAGATATGCGGCTCTCACCTCTAGCAGTCTCGCATACATTGAACTTGGCTGGAAATGTCGGCTGCACAATTTCTATGCAGTCACGAACATTAACTGTTTGTAGCTTTCGCCACATATACATATATAGGCAATATAATTTAACTATAATTGTTTGCGCGGGTGGTGGTAACAGTTCTTTAAATCAAGTTTGCGAGATTGAAGAAAACACCAATCCCATTGTATTTAACCAGTCGTCGAACAACATAACTAAACTACCGCCAGCCGCAACGCACTGACGCGTTTCGACCTTCCTTGATCATCATCAGAATACGACGGCAAACTGACTAGCGAGGATCAAACCGCATTCAATATATATGGAAATCAAATTTAGATATGCGGCTCTCACCTCTAGCAGTCTCGCATACATTGAACTTGACTGGAAATGTCGGCTGCACAATTTCTATGCAGTCACGAACATTAACTGTTTGCAGCTTTCGCCACATATACATATATATAGGCAATACAATTTAAACAATAATTGTTTGCGCGGGTGGTGGTAACAATTCTTTAAATCAAGTTTGCGAGCTTGAAGTAAACACCAATCCCATTGTATTTAACCAGTCGTCGAACAACATAACAAAACTACCGCCAGCCGCAACGCACTGACGCGTTTCGACCTTCCATGATCATCATCAGAGTACGACGGCAAACTGACTATCGAGGATCAAACCGCATTGAATATATATGGAAATCAAATTTGGATATGCGGCTCGCACCTCTAGCAGTCTCGCATACATTGAACTTGACTGGAAATGTCGGCTGCACAATTTCTATGCAGTCACGAACATTAACTTTTTGTAGCTTTCGCCACATATACACATATAGGCAATACAATTTAACAATAATTGTTTGCGCGGGTGGTGGTAACAATTCTTTAAATCAAGTTTGCGAGCTTGAAGAAAACACCAATCCCATTGTATTTAACCAGTCGTCGAACAACATAACAAAACTACCGCCAGCCGCAACGCACTGACGCGTTTCAACCTTCCATGATGATCATCAGAGTACGACGGCAAACTGACTATCGAGGATCAAACCGCATCGAATATATTTGAAAATTAAATTTAGATATGCGGCTCTCACATCCAGCAGTCTCGCATACGTTGAACTTGACTGGAAATGTCGGATGCACAATTGCTATGCAGACACGAATATTAAATTTTTGTAGCTTTCGCCGCATATACATATAAAGGCAATACAAATTTAACAATAATTGTTTGCGCAGGTGGTGGTAACAAT